>WTXH01000251.1:0-46971 GCA_022376555.1 Russula compacta
GCCCCTCCTCGCCGAAGTCATGCGGTACCGAGTCCTGGACCGCAAGTGCGACACGCTGCGCGCTGAGCTACACCTGGCTCAGGCAAATTTGGCAGCGTCTGAAATCGTGAAGCAGGCCTGTGAGGACCGACTCATCACGGCGAAGGCGGCCAAGAAAATCCCGACAGTGGGGGTCGAGCGGTACCGGCCGCAGATTGCGAGGCGGTCAGGGTGGAGAAAGACAGGATGAGGGCATCCTGTCTAGCAAGGGAGTGATGTAACCGGCCTGGGGTGATGGTTCAACACCATCGCGCCCCTGTAAGTTGCGGAACCAGCCAAATAGAGGATTCGTACCCTGTTTCATGTTTGTGCCCTGTTTCATGTAGATCAGCTTGTGATTCTTCTGAGTGTCTTGTGCTATTGGCTGCTATTGTCTCGGTCATATAAATAGGTAGCACTGCCCCCTTCAGGCCTTAGGCCTGCCCTCAAGTACCTTGTACTATAAATAGGGGACTCATTACGCCTGGTAGAGGCAAGTTGAGTCTCTTGTCTCAATACTAGCAGTGTTCTACTTCATTGCGGGTGGCTACTGAGTCGGAGCTCAGCAAGCAGTAACCCAGCCATCGACATCGACTTGCAGGTCGACTTCATCTCTATACGTCTTCTAGGACACGTCGAGTCCTAGCTTATCGACTTAGTGTGTCTACTGTTGCTGTCAAACCCTTGGTGGTGACAATGCGAGTGGTCTTCTGAAGTCACAAGGTTGAGAAAAGAGTGCCTCTTCATGCAGTTCTAAGTTCACAAAAGTATGTATTTCTTTTCACATCTTCATCCTGTATCCTGACTTCTATATCCAGTTGAAGGCTGCCTGGCAGGACATTATGATTCTGAAATTGATGTCAGGCTTGGTTTACAACAATGTCAGAGGAGTGGTTGTAACAGACAACATAAAGGCAGTATGGGATGAGGTGGTCTGGGTAAGTTACTGCCGACTATCCACCTACAATGTCTGATTATTATAAGACCCATAGTGGCTGCTGTCAATACTCCCAGCATGGTTGGCCACATTATGCAGCCATGGAAGCACTTATGCCATTGAAAGCTAAGGGCACATATGCCTATTGGGGCACACAACCCCTGACCAATGCCAGTGCTAAGCTGTCATCTTCAGCTTCATTTAATCCACCATCAGGTCCATCACCCTTAACTCCGTTCACTCCACCATCTCAATTCATGGTCTCATCAAGCAGTGGCATCAGATCCCATGACAACCACAAGCAGAGATTGCCTTCAGGTGGCCCTTCTGCCCAATCTGTGCAGTCTACCTCAAGCAAAAAGAAAAAAACCAGGGGTTCTGCAGTGGAAAATATGGCATCTGTAGTCAGTACCCTAAAGGACACAATGGTTGCAGCTCAGACTGCATGGACCACTTCGCAGCTGGCACCTCATTCACATGGCATCACAGCAGCTACCAACCCTATAAATGATCATCAACAAGTACTGGATAGTTAGGATCCATGGTTGTCACATGAAGAACTAAGGCAGATGCTCCAGATCTTTGAAGAGAATGAGAGGGTAGCTGAGTTTTATGAGGTATATTATCCATATGAGATGATGAAGCATACTTGGGTTAAGGCACAGCTGAAGGAACATCACCCTCACTCTCTGACTATGTAAACACTCCCAAAATGTATCTGTCACCGACGTAGATCATGACCAAGGTAGCTGGACTGCAGCCACAAGTGAAATGTCCATACTGCTAACGGAGAGTAGAAAGCACACCATGAGTCTCCCCCTGGGGTGACAACAAAGGTCACAAAGGCCTGTATACTCCTAGTCAAGGACTAGACTGGGACAGGACAAGACAAGACAGGACAAGAGACTCAACTTAGAGAGTCCTCGCCTGAGCACCTACTGCGCTTATATATATAATAGGCCTAAGGCCTAGGCTTCCAATCCATATTAGTACAGTATAGTAAACATCATACAGTAAGCTGAGCAATCTGCTCACCAAGCAGTAATCTAAAGATAGCGCACTTACTAAAGTGCTGACTGATACCTTAGCAATACTAAAGGACTTCCCAAGCCCTTACTCATTGCTTCTGACTGACCATTAGTCAAGCACAGTCATAGTGCTTACTCAAGTGTCCTAGCTTCATCATCCTGCCTTGCAGGCATCCCACTAAGCATTGTCCATGCTGTATCATGTGTGCTGGCCCAAACAGCATCACCAGGCCATGCTTCTGAATCCTGTCTTGAATGTTCATGAGCCATACTTACCTCCTCGTTTCCTAACAATCTGCCCTCCAGAGTCTCACCAGACTCTATCCTTAGGCTCCAGCACCTTGCTCTGCCCTTAAGGGACTCACCAGCCCCAATCCTTGGGCTCCTACAACCCTTACAAGATGCCCCTGCGGTTCTCTAGCTTGCCAGCTAGCCGTGCCATGACAGTATCCCTTATATAAACAATACATGTACTGTCTGCATGCATTTAGGGCAAGGCAGAGTGCCATGGTGACCGGTGATAAACATCTTAATAAACATGGCCTCATGGCCTGAGTGCAGCTGACATTCTGCAGAGAACATGCAATGTGAGCAGACTACTTGTATTATTCATTGTGTGCCCTTAGATAGGCTTGATATTGTTTCCACATCTCATGCACAATCCTATCTCACCTCACATTGGCTCAGACTGTCTCATTTGGCATCACCTGACCTGTTCCCTGTTCCCTGACAAACTCCCGTTCTTGACCCATTTGGAGCTCAATTGTGAGGTCATCATACTCATGAATTTCTACAGGGTCATACTGCCAGATGAAGTTGTGAAGTGCTGCTAGCACAGCTGGAATGAGGGCCTGAATGTTCATGTCATACCCAGGTGGATTGCAGAGGATGCAAAAGCACTGCTTGAGGATCCCAAAGATCTGTTCAACAATGTTGCAAGCTGATGTATGGTGTAAGTTGAATAGCTCCTTTGCATTACAAGGACTTGAAACAGAGCATCAGAAAAAAAATGAATAAAAAAAGAAACTCCTTACCAATTGTTGCCATGCTCCAATTCAGACAAATGGTACTGCATGCCTCGATAAGGGATGAGAAGTGCATCCAAGGAGGCAAAGCCAGCATCTCTGAGGTAATACCTCCCATTGGGGATGTAGAAGTTGTGTCTATGGGTGTCATCGAAAAGGGTAGAATTATGTGTGGAACCTTCCCAACCAGTCAAAACATATGTGAAGTGAAGGTCAAAGGAACACACAATAAGGCAGTTTTGGGTGAGAACACCCTTGTGGTTTCTTGACACATCATGGTCATCAGCAGATAAGAAGCAGGTGATATGGGTGCCATCTACAGCACCCAATGCACCATCAAAGAATGGATAGAACTTGGGATTGTTTTGAATTTTGGAAGGTGTGGGTGAATTGGCATCAGGGAGCTGCACATATATTGTGTAGAAGGGGGGGGTTGCAAGTGCTCATAAAAGCCGTTTAAAATACCTGAAAACTTGTTAGTGACACACCAAATAAATAATAAGACTGACTTGGTAATTGTGTCTGACTGTCACCGCCAAGGGTTTGACAGCAACAATAGACACACTAAGTCGATAAGCTAGGACTCGAAGTGTCCTAGAAGACTTATAGAGAAGAAGTCGACCTGCAAGTCATGTCGAGACCCAGGTTATCGCTTGCTGAGCTCCAACTCAGTAGCCACCCGCAATGAAGTAGAACACTGCTAGTATTGAGACAAGAGACTCAACTTGCCTCTACCAGGCTAATGAGTCCCCTATATATAGTACATGGTACTTGAGGGCAGGCCTAGGGCCTGAAGGGGCAGTGCTACCTATTTATACACGAAACACAACCAAGACAATAACAGCCAGTAGCACAAGGGGCTCAAGAAAATCACAAGCTGATGTACATGAAATGGGGCACAAACATGAAACAGGGTCAGAGTCCTCTATTTGGCCAGTTCTGCAACTTACAGGGGCACGATGGTGTTGAACCATCACCCCAGGCCGGTTACATCACTCCTCCGCTAGACAGGATGCCCTCATCCTGTTTTCCTCCATCCCGACCGCCTTGCCAACTGGGGCCGGTATCACTTGACTCCGACATTTGGGATTTTCTTGGCAGCTCTTGCTGCGATAAGCCGATCCTCGCATGCTTGTTTCATGGCTTCAGATGCCACCAGATTTGCCTGAGCCAGGCACAGCTCCGTGCACATGGTATTGGTTTCTCGTCCAAGACCCGATAGCGGTGATCTGGTGAGGAGGGGCCAGTCATCCAGCTCGATGACGGCTTCTCGGAGTGGGTGGTAGTCGATTTCAGTCCCCCAGAGGCGGGTGCGGAACCATGGGGAAGCAGGGAAAGGGGAAAGTCATCGAACTCAGGGCGGGCGTAGAGTTCGATGATTTGGGCGTCATGGTCGCCCATTGCATTGGCCGCCAGCCTGGCCACTCATCTGTCGTCCAATTGTTTGATGAAAACGGCGGGTTTCTCGCCGTCTGGGGTGGTGATGGTGAATTCCAGGAGCCTCCCATCATTCTCAACGTATCCGTCGGGGCAAAGGAGGGGCTCCCCATTGATTTGTTGGACCCGTGCCTTAAGCTCGCGATTATCCCAGTTAACCTCTTTGAACTGTCGCTTGAGGCATTGCGCCTCGTCTTGGAAGAGTGCCTCCCACTACTGAAGGGTGGAGGTGAGGCCTTGAGCCAGCTGGCGAAGCTGGGTCAGGCTGAGGTTCTCGTATCCGTCCAAGATGGATCGAATGGTGCTGGGAGAAAGGGGGCCTTCCCAGAAGGCGTTGGTCTCCAGGTCAGGGAATGCACCAGGGAGACGGATGGCATGAGAGGCAGGGGCGGTATTGGGCTGGTCGGTGCTGGCTGCTGTGGGGGCAGGCCCAACAACCTCCTCGGACATAAGATGCATGGCAGGGGCCGGGACTGGGATTGGAACAAGGGAAGACATGAAGAGGCTATGATGGATTGGAGAGTGGAGAGGGATTGAGCTGATGTTCTTGCCGGGGGTTTCTGCTTCCCTTTTATACTGCTTAAGGGCTGGCGCTTGTGATACTCCCGAAGGAGATCCGGGGCGTACACCTGGTCAGCTGGTTCCCAGGTGTTGTCACTTTCAGGATAACCCCGCCACTTTATGAGATATTGTAGCTTCTTTGATTGCCCTTGATGGCGATGGTTTCGGATTTGTTCCACCTCGTATTGTTCTTCATCGTCGATAAGGTCAGGGGGAGGTCGGGCGTAATTGGGCCCGTGAGTGTCTGTCTCCCTATACGGGGTAAGGAGGGAAGCATGGAATATCGGATGGATCAACCATGAGGCGGGGAGCTGCAACATGAATGCGACCAGGGATACTTCTTTAAGGATTTTGAAAGGGCCGTATCGCTTCGGGTTTAATTTGGACCCTTGATGCGGGAGTGTAAGGTGGGTCCCCTCTAACCATACTTGATCCCGGCCTTGTATTGGCCCGGTGGTACTTCAGCTGCTTTTCTGTTGATTGCTTCGATTGCCTGATCCCGCGCTTCCTTCATTTTCCGTGTTCGTTGTTCTACCGCTTCGTTGTTGGTCTGGACTCCCAGGTCTCCGGGTCCTATTGTCAGCTCATAGCTGATTAGAATCTGATTGGGCGATAGCCCGGTGGTGCTATTCTTCTGATTATTGTGTACTGCGTTGCGACCGCCACCCATTCCGTCCAATCATCCGGTTGTCCACTTGTTACTAGCCGCAGGTATTGCTCGATCCATTGGTTCTTTCATTCGGATAGGCCATCGGTTTGTGGATGGGCTGCCATAGACAGGTTCTGTTGTATCCCCAGTCTCTTGGTGAGTGCCTTTCCAAAGCTCAATGTGAACCGGGGGTCCCTGTCACTGATGATTTTTCTTGGTAGCCGTACCATGGGTAGAGGTGGTTTAGGTAGAGCTGGGCAATTCCTGGCCCTGTAATGTTGGTAGAGCAGGGAAGGAACAAGGCGGCACGCGAGCATCCATGGTCGATGATGGTGAGGATTGCATCCAGTCCTCATTTGGGTGGTAGGCTGGTGATCAGGTCTATGGAGATGGTTTGGAATGGTAGCATGCCTGGTTCGGAGGGGATTGGTAGAGTGGGACACGGGTTCGGTGTGTCAGTATCTTAGCTTGCTGACATGTTGCACATCCTTTAATGTAATCCACGATCCACTCCTTCATCTTTGGCCACCAGTACCGCTCCTGTACCTTCCTTAGGGTTTCGTCTCTCCCTGGATGGCCGGCCATAGGTGTGTCGTGGGTGTTTCTGACGATGGCTCATCTAAGTTCTTTGAGGTTTGGTACGATGGTTTTTCCCTGGATTGTCTGTGCTGCTCGGGCTCTGTGGGGCGGAATGATTGTGATGTCCTTGTTATCATCTTTGCCGTGGTCTACGTTTGATGGCCTGGACAGTGTGTCCGCTGCGGTGTTCATCTTGCCTGGGATGTATTCCAGTATGTAGTCGTATTCCTGGAGGTCAGCATGCCACCGCGTGGTTTGTCAGTTCAGGTTTCTTGGGGACTTCCAATATTGGAGGTTGGTGTGGTCGGTTCAGATTATGAAGGGTGTTTTGGTCCACCCTAGTAATGCCTCCAGTGGGCTAGGGCTTCATGACAGCTAACAGTTCTCGTTCGTAGATGTCATAATTTCATTCTGTGGGTGTGAACATTGCTGAGTAATATGCCACTGGGTGTAGGACTGGTTTGTGTCATTGAGCCAGAGCTGATGTGAGGTTGTGCTGTCCCTCCTGCGAGAGTACAGCACCCACGCTGTATGCCAATGCGTCGACGTGTAGCGTGAACTGTTTCTCAATGTTTGGTTAGATTAGCACTGGGCTGCTGCACATCCTTGTTTTCAACTCCTCGAATGCTCTCATTTGTGCTTCTCCCAGTGCCAGGGCATGGTTTTCTTTGTTAGTTCGAGTAGGGGCCACTGATTTTTGAGTAGTTCGGATGAAGTATCGGTAGTAGCCTGTGAACCCCAAGAAGCTCCTGACATCAGTCGGGCTTTTTGGTGGGGACCAGTCCACATTCCTTTCAGCTTCTTGGGACTCATCCTGAGGTGGCCTTTTCCCATGATGACCCCCAGGTACTCGATTTCCTCCTTTTTGAACTGACACTTTTCTGGTTTGAGGTAGAGATCGTTTTCTTCCAGCTTGTCTAGCATGCGATGTACGTACTCCCAGTGTCTGGCGGTGTGCTGTTCTTCTGTTTCATGTGGTCATTTGGCTGTGTGAATGGATGTCATCCATGTAAACAGAGAGCCATCCTTCCCCTACTTCTTGCCGGAAGATGGTATTCATCATCATTTGGAAGGTTGCGGGGGAGTTGGTGAGCCCGAAGAACATGACCGTAGGTTCGAATAGCCCTTCATGGGTGAGGAAGGCGGCTTTCCATTCATCCCCTTCTTTGATCCTAATGTTGTTGTAGCCCCAGCGTACATCCACCACTGTGAATTTGGTGCATCTGCTGAGTCGATCCACGACTTGTGGGATGAGGGGTGAGACGTTTCGATTCCTTTTTGTCCATTTGTTGATGGGCCGGTAGTCCTATACCGGCCTCAATTTTCCATCCTTCTTTTTCACGAAGAAAAAGTTGGCCACGTATGGTGACTTTGAGATGCAAATGGTTCCCCTTTTCAGGTGCTCCTGGATGAATTTATGCATCTCTGCTTTCTCCTCTTGTGTGAGGGGTAGTAGTTGCCCGGGCATGGTGTCAGGTGCTCCAGGCAACAGTTCAATAGCGTGATCCCATATGGTTGAGCTAGGCATTCGTTGCGAGTCTTTCTCACTGAACACCTTCCTGTGTCGTCTATACTCAGCTGGTATGGTGTTGTTCTGTTCTGGGTCGCTTGTGGCGCCTCCTATTGTCACCCTTCCTAGGAGGTACATGTCAGTTCTTTTCCTGAGTGGTCGTGGTATGTTTTTCGTTGAGGTACGTATATGGCCTTGGCCGCTTCGGGGCTGAGAGAATGATGGGGAGATGGGTGAAGTCAATCCATCCTCTTTTCCAGTCGATTTTTGGCTGGACGGAAGCGAACCAAGGGTATCGAAGATAGCTTTGTGATCTCCCAGGTCGGAGAGGAAAAACCTTTGGTTTGTGGTTTGTGTTCCGGTCTTGAACTGTAGGTCGGTGTAGTATTTGAGGGCTCTGCTCCTATTTTCTGTTCCATCAACATTGAACAGTGGTCTTGGGTTTGCAAGTTTCTTGATGGGAAGTCGTAACCATCTAGCGTAATCGAGGTTCATAAAGTTTTCAGTGGCCCCTGAGTCTATGAGGGCCACTCCTTCGGCTCTTTTTGCAATTGATCGTGTGTAGAAACGGACTGTCATGGATTTCCTTGCTGATATATACACGTTATTGCTATGGATTCGCCTAAGCAGGGCCGATCTGATTAGGCAGAGGGAAAATCCTGTGCCACCCCCATTTCTTTAGCCAGTTTGATCTGGTCGTCGAGGGACATTCCCTCTAGCTGTGCTCGCATGGTGGCTACCGAGGTTCCCTCTGATGGTTCCGCCATCTGGTAGTCCTGATCTTCCTCCTCTTGAAAGTCTATGAGGTTGGTTTGTCTGGGGCTTTGTCTGTAGGGGTTCCTGGGCTGTTGTTGTCTTTCGGGGCAGGCACGGGCAAAGTGCCCTTCTTTGCCACAGTTGAAGCATCGCATTGCTTCATATCCTGGCGCTGATACATTTCCCCTTGCGGGCAGTCCTGCCCTTTGCCTCCAATTCCCTCGTCCCCTCCAGTTGTTAGGGGTGCGACCTCTAGACAGGTCCATCAGCACCAGGGTGTTGTTCATGGATGGTGGTGCATTTGTTGAGTTGTATTGGGGGCGATTCCCCTGGTTGTATCTGGGTTGCCAGTTCCTCTGTTGGAATGGTGGTAGTCGTGGTGGGTTATTAAGCCGCTGGAAGGGCGACTGCCCTGCCATGGTTTTCTTTAGAATACCATCTATGATGGTTTTTCCTTGTGCGATAGTTTTGACCTTTTCCTTAAGGTCATGGTAATTGAGAGGAATCGGTGGCTTCAGCGTATCATGCAAGAGCAACGCTGGAATTCCTTGCAGGAATATGTTGTAGGTTTCTTCGTTTCCTAACGTGTATCCTGCCTTTCTTGCCAGGCTTTCAAACCTGGTGATATATTCATCGTAGTCAGACCCCTTCATTCAGCAGTCTCTGAGTTCGTTTCTGGCCCGCTGGGCCACCTGGGTGTCCTGGAATTGTTGACTAAACTCCAGAAGGAATTGATCCCATAGGGCTGGGATGTTATCCTGGGGCATTTGTAGCCTATCGATCCATTTGCCCATATCCCTGACCCATTGGGCCATGTTTTCTCCCTTGATGAGGGTGAGGGTGAAGGCGATCTTTTTGAAGGGGGAGTTATATCCGCTACGTCTGCATTTAGGCGTAGATACCCTTTTACTTCTTCGATAAAATCGTCGGCTTTCGATCTGTCTCCCATGAAGACTTGTGGGAGTGCCCCCATGGTTTTTACATCGGCGGCCGCTGCCACCGGTATTTGGGGTGCGTTTGGGTCTGGACCTCCTGGACCTCCTGGTCCTCCTCCGGACCCTCCTGGTGGTCCTGATCTTTTGAGGACCTGTCTGAGGACATTCTGAATGTGTTGTGATGCATTTTGGGTGGTCATAGATGGTTGTGCGGCAACAGCTGTGGCTGTAGTGGTTTGTGTCAACATAGCTTGTGAAAGGCTAGGGATCCTAGCTCCTGCTGGTAAGGCGTCGGTCGTATTCCTTGGAGTGGGGTAAGGGTTCTGGTGGGAAATACTGGTGCTTTGTCTTCTACAGGGTGATCTTGATCTTGTTAAAGGCATCGTCAATTTCTTTGACTGCCTCATCTGACTCTGTATCTGAGATGGTCTCTGGTCCTTCTAGTTCTTCATGAGGAGCTCATCAGCCTCTGATCCTTCGGTGTCATATTCGTGTAACTGGGGAACTGCTGCTCCTAGGGTGTATTGTCCCTCAGTCCAATGGACTTCCTTCCACCTGTCGTTGTGGATGCACACCAGCTTTGGGTTGGTCGGTGCTTTGCCCTTCGCTGTGATGATGATTTGTATATCCTGATCCGTGGGATTGGCTGGGTGTTCTTTAGAAATATATGAACCCTGTGGTTCCTTCTGCCTTCAGTGGCGTCTACCCAATCAGAGTTGTGGTCTGCAGTGTCCCTTCTGAACTGCTAGCCGTATTGAAAGAAAGTTGAGTCTAATGTCACCACCAAGGGTTTGACAGCAACAATAGACACACTAAGTCGATAAGCTAGGACTCGAAGTGTCCTAGAAGACTTATAGAGAAGAAGTCGACCTGCAAGTCATGTCGAGACCAGGTTATTGCTTGCTGAGCTCCAACTCAGTAGCCACCTGCAATGAAGTAGAACACTGCTAGTATTGAGACAAGAGACTCAACTTGCCTCTACCAGGCGTAATGAGTCCCCTATATATAGTACATGGTACTTGAGGGCAGGCCTAGGGCCTGAAGGGGCAGTGCTACCTATTTATACACGAAACACAACCAAGACAATAACAGCCAGTAGCACAAGGGGCTCAAGAAAATCACAAGCTGATGTACATGAAATGGGCACAAACATGAAACAGGGTCAGAGTCCTCTATTTGGCCAGTTCTGCAACTTACAGGGGCGCGATGGTGTTGAACCATCACCCCAGGCCAGTTACACTGACAATCACTGAAAATGCTCTCCAATATGAACACAAGACATCCCAGTGACCACAGTATAAAGAAAAATTGCCAGTTGCTCTTTAATTGACATGTGACGCATGATTGGAGACCAGCTGCTTGCAGGGCTTTGATGAGGAGTAGAAATGTACCCCAATGTACACCAAATTCATTCCAAATGCATTGTGGATGGCCACTGAGTAGCTCCTGGACCCAGTCTTCTCCAGAGAGGGAAGAGGTGTGATATGGTGTGCAGAGATAATAGTGAGAAGTGTGTTCATTCAGCATATCAAGAGTGGCATCAATGATGTCAAAAGAGACCTGAAAAGCAACCTCAAGGGCAACTGAGAACAACTTCTCAAAGTTGTCTTGATCAGACATGGCACAATGAGTTGAAAGGTGCCAACAAAAAGAATCTCACATGCATCACACATCATGCACATTGTGACAGTCTGGCAAACCCCAAAAAAAAGTAATATTATGTCATGCTACCCCTGTCACAAGGTGTGACTTCCAGGGAATTCTGGTGGTAGAATTGCTAGCAACTCGTTGCCGTATGGGGCCTTAGTTTGGTCACGTGGCTGCAGGCGCTCCAAGTCTCCGACACGGTTGATCCGTTCTGGTCCGAGCGTGGGTATCCTCCACCACATTCGGTTCGTATTGCCGTTAACATCTATGCTCTGAGGGCGTTGAACATCACCACCCCTCAGAAAAAGGGGTGTAAGTTCAACAGCTCCTGACGAGGATATACATACCACGGCAGAGTGGCGGCTGTAAAGTTGGCGTTCACGTACCAACACATGGACTGGAGCCGTGTCCACGAAGACGAGTCTGACGGCGACGGAAGGATCTGATGCTGAGCCACGCATGCAAACAGCATCGAGCCGCACTGAGAGCGAGCCAATGAGTTGACTAGGGGATCGACGGGCCAAAAAAAGAAAAGGCTACGCTATCGGGCAAACGGATGGTGTTCACCACAATCCTTTGAAAGAGGTGGTCATCGTCCATGCACACGAGCTGGACAGGCAGTCTGGTAGAAACTCATTATCTGCCACCTAGCGGAATGGGTAACATCCAAAATCGCCGCGAGAGGTCCGGACCATGGGCACAGTGAGGGCTTGAGGCACAGCAATCTTGTGGGCACAGGCACAAATGGACAATGTTCACTGACCCAGATGCGCTGGAGGCTGGCAGGTCCTAGGAGCACTCGCCTTTGTGCATAGAACAGGCCAATCGTTCGCAGTTAGCGCTTTTCGACCTGCGGCGAGGACGAGGGCAGGGTAGAGCGGTGCTGAGAACCTTGCTGCAAGGGGCATTGGCATTGGGGAGAATGAATTAGTCAGTGACATGCAGAATGTGGGTGAGAATGCTACCTGGAGAACGGAAAACGGACTGATGAGAGAGTTACCTAAGGAAGCCAGTACAAATGAGACCCAGACGAGGAATACGTCACATAAAGAGCAAATCTCAGATTCAAGTACTTGTGATCATCATCTCTAGATGGTGCCAACTCTCTGTTACCTATCCCAACTGCTCTAGACGACGTAGTAGCGTGATTTGTCCAAGTCAGACGAGGAGTCACATCAAGAACAAAGAAGCACCAGAAGAATCAACCAAATTGTGTGGGGAGTGATGAGCCTCTTCCTACGCTCACGTTGTGCAGTTGCGATAGGCCCAGAGAAAATGCGCCAAGTATTTTGGTTACAACAACGGCGACATAATGCCTTGTGCTACGTCATACAGTCGTACGCATAGGAACTGGACACCCTAAATTCAGTCACGGGGGGAAGTGCACTGATTAGAGACGAGAGCACACGAAAGGTGAAAAAGGGTTTGCGCATCAGTGACCCTTGCAGTGAGTGTCCGAGTTTTCATGACGGCATGACAAGCCAGTGAAATTCAGATTCGGAGCGATGGCTATGGGAGCCAATGGACTAGGATGTCCATCCATCTGAATTGTTTGAATGATTGTGACCGTCACGATATCGCCATGGTCGGATTGGCGTAGAGTATAGTAGAAAGCACGGCCTGAGCGGTCTCCCCATCGTAATGACGAGTCTCGGTGAGCGAGTGAGTTTGTACTTGGCTCGCGAAGGTAGTTACAGCTTCAAGTTCCTTTGAACGGAACCGGAGAGGGGAGAGGCCTGCAGGACATTGCATGTTGCACTCGTCTCCCCGTGCAATGGCAGTTCTTTGGATTCAATTAGCCTAGGACGGACAGGCAGATCTGAAAAAAAAAGGTATATCTGACAAGAGCCCAAGTTGATGCCATTTTCCACAGGTTTGGTCATCAGCGCTATCTCAACTGTCAGCCTCGAGGCCCACAGCCTGCCTGCCTCATGGCAGACAGACGCCGGGCTGTGCAGGGTACACGCCGCGTGAGCATAGCAATGGATGAGGCGCAAGGATGGGAGATATAAAGTGCAACCACTGCATCCGCCGTGTCTTCTCAACTGCTTCACCACCGCCATCAGGAGCCTGACAAGTACGTCTAAAACCCAGTATGCAAAGCGATCACTTGGTACTGACTTTGCTTTGCTTTCGCGTGCTCCAGATCCCCTCCGTCATCCGTTCTCGCTATCACGCAGCCGCTCCGTCTACTATTCATTCCTCAGCACCTCTTTGATGCTGACTGTCAAGGGCTCGAATGTTGGAAAGTATGTTGCGCGTCGGCGTAGAGAGCTGTGGGTCGAAGATGGTCGAGGTGAGTGTTGTTGTTAACGTGCGGGTCCTTTTCGCGTGACAGTCGCTGACTTTTGGGGTGGCATCGGCCCACTTTACCGACCAGTGACCATTAAAGAACTTCCCGACGAGGTCCTCCTGGAAGTATTTGACTCCTACCTCGTGTATTCTGGTCGTGAGAAGTGGATCATGCTGGCACATATGTGTCAAAGATGGCGATACATCGTCTTTGCATCACCGATTCGCCTGAATCTGAACTTCACTGCAAAGCAAGCAAACCTGTGAGGGAGATGCTGGATATCTGGCCACCTTTTCCTATTATCATAGATGACTATCTCCCTCAGAGGAGCGTGCGGATAACATCATTGCTGCACTGGAGCAGAACGATCGCGTGTGTGAACTTAATCTCACCAACTCTCAAGTTCGGTAATGGGAAGATTCGCCAGAGCGATGCAGGAACCATTCCGCAGCTAACACGTCTGACACTTCACTCAGTCAATGGAACTCTGGTCGTCCCCACGACCTTCTTGGGCGGATCAGCCCCACGTCTACGATCATGTTGGTGGACTACCTTCCATTTCCGGCATTACGAAACATCCTTTTGTCTGCCAGTCACCTCGTCACTCTTCGCCTTTGGAAGATTCCGCATTCTGGGTACATTTCACCCGAGGCGATGGTCGCTTGCCTCGCTGTGGCCACCACCCTCGAATCCCTCGAACTCACATTCCAATCCCCTCGATCTCGCCCCAACCGTGCAACCCGACGTCCGCCCCCACTCATCCGTACTATCCTCCCCGCTCTACATTCTTTAGTTTCCGCGGCGTCAGCGAGTACATGGAGGACTTCATATCCCGGGTCGACGCCCCTCTACTCAACAAGGTCTCTATACATATCTTCCATCAGCTCTCTTGGACGTTCACAACTCGACCAGTTCATCGGTCGCACAGAGGACTCAGCGCATACATGATCGCAGATGTGGTTCTTGACGATCGTTACCCTTCCATCAAACTTTCACTTTCCCAAGATGCGCGAAAACATCGAGGTCCAAGCATCGAGCTGTCAACGCAATGCGCCGGGTCAGATTGGCAGGTTTCATTCCTGGTCCAGGCCTGTGGCTTATTACTACGTACTCTCTCCGCTGTTGACACCCTCACTGTCCACGAAAGTGACTATCGCTTGGCCACTAACACCGGTTGGGAAGATGACATGGAGAACAGCCAATGGCTCGAACTGTTCCACCCGTTTACCTCTGTGAAGAATTTGTACCTGTCCAAGAAAGTTGTACCACTTGTCGCGCCTGCGCTGCAACAACTCGCCGAGGAAAGAGTAACAGACGTATTACCCGCCCTTCAAAATCTTTATGTGGAAGGGCTGCAGTCGTCGGGGCCCACCCAGGAAGGTATTGGTCAATTCGTTGCCGCGCGACGACTCTCCAATCACCCTGTGACTGTCGAACCTTGGGATTAACTGAAGTAAATCCACGGGAACTCAGTGAGCAATGAGTGTTCTTTGCCTCCCATTTATTGACGTTGCGTCCTACTTCATTTATGCCCTTTGCCCCTGAGACACATGTGACTTTTGCTAGTCTTACCCGTGAGACTGCTTTGATCCCTCTGTATCTCAAACTCAGTATGCTCTGTGACAGTTATCCCAACAATTTCGTGAGATGCGACGTGTGCCGAGTAGCAGGTCATTCATACCAGAATCAGAGGCAGGAACTCGGTGTTGACCAAGGCGGATTGCTCGCTCTCTGTCCCACACCACACTCTGAGTCCCTGTCCGAGTCGTATGATGTTATCTCCCTACATACTAGTAAGTATTGAAGCAGCTCCTGGTCGGATATGCAAGCAAACTCCATGTATTACTTCGTCAAGTTCAATAACAAATTAGTCAAAGGTAGGGTGGCCGACTCGGGCTAGCCAACGCGGACATAACAAGGTCCTCACCTGCCCAGGCTTTCAGCGCCACGCACCGGCAGACCCACTCCAAAATGTTTAGCATAGATGTACCGACTGACTTTGCACAGAGGAGCAGCGGGCGATGATCTTAACAGAAACAGAGCATACATCGTCAGCGTCGAGGGTTAAAGTATTGATCTTGATCTTTCCTTGAGGTGCGATCAAGACGAGTTATGGTGTACACAGGAGAGTTGAAAAGTGCGACACGAAAACAACGCTCTCCGCACCATGCCATTATTCTCCGACGTTCCGAGCCTAGTAGGGCGGTCGAGGATGGTTTCCAAAGCTGGCGATGACATCCTTCCATGAGTGAAGCAGCATTTATGGCAATGCGGTACCGTCACGTCGAGAATGGCCTTTGGCGTTCACGTGGCAATAGCCTGAGCTGAGTACGGGCAGCACGAGGTCGTCAGCTAGAGTCGGACGTACGGAAGGCTGATCTGGGGCTCCCCTGACCTCTCTGATCCAGAGGCCCACAGCAACATGCCAAGGTGCGCGCGGGGTTCAATTGGCCCAGGATGGACAGGCGTATCTGGCAAAAGGTGTTATACCTGACGAGAGCCAGAGCCGATGCTAATTTCCTTCGGGTTTGGTTGATAGCGTTATGTCTGCGCATGTCAGCTGTCAGCCGTCGAGGTCGAGGGGACGTGCAGACGTGCAGGGTACACGTGAGTGGCCGTGCACGTGATGGGAGATATATTTTGCTTTCATTTGTCATCCGTTCTCGCCATCAAGAAGCTGGTCCATCAACTATCCATCCCTCAGCACCCCTTCGATAGCGACTGTCAAGGGCTCGAACGGCGGAAGATAGTCGAGGTGAGTGTTAATGTGCAAGTCCCTTTAATGTTGTATCAGTCACTGACTTGTGGCGGTGTCTCATTTACCGACCAGTGACAATTGAAATACTTCCTGACGAGGCCCTCCTGAAAGTATTTGACTTCTATTTGGATGATATTCACTCGGAGGGATGGTTTACGCTGACACATGTGTGTCGAAGATGGCGATGCATCGTCTTTGCATCACCACTTCGCCTGAATCTGAGACTTTGCTGCAAAGCAAGCAGACCTGTGAGGGAGATGCTGGATACCTGGCCACCTTTGCCTATTATCATAGATGACGATTTTGTCTACCCAATGACGGATGCGGATAACATCATTGCCGCACTCGAGCACAACGATCGTGTGTATGAAGTCAAAATTCACATCCAAGGCATCTCAAGTTCGCTAATGGCAAGAATCACCAGAGAGATGCAGGCCCCGTTCCCGAAGCTGACACATCTGGCATTTCATTCACTCTCATATGAAATACTACTCCTTCCTGAGACCTTCTTGGGCGGATCAGCCCCACGTCTTCGATCATGCAAGGTGGACAACCTTCCATTTCCGGCATTACGAAAGCTCCTTTTGTCTGCCACTTCCCTTGTCACTCTTTCCCTTGAGAAGATTCCGCATCCCGGGTACATTCTACCCGAAGCAATGGTCGCTTGCCTCTCTGCGGCGACCAGCCTCGAATCCCTCCGACTCGTATTCCAACCCGCTCTATCTCGCCCCCACTCATCCGCACTATCCTCCCCGCCCTCGTCTTCTTTCGTTTCCATGGCGTCAGCGAGTACTTGGAGGACTTCCTATCCCGGGTCGACGCCCCTTTACTCAACGTTGTCCATATAAGCCTTTTCCACCGGGTCATTTTGGATCTTTCACAACTCCACCAGTTCGTCGGTCGTACAGCGCACTCGATGTCGCAGATGTGACCCTTGACGATTATTCCGCTAGGGTCGAGCTTTCCCAACAAACGTGGGCACATCCTCGTCCATTTATCAGCCTGTCCATCCGGTGCGACAGCTCAGATCAGCAGCTTTCACACCTGGCCCAGGCCTTTAGCTCATTTTCGCCTACTCTCCACTTTTGAAACCATCAACGTCCGCGGGAATGAAATTCTGCTACTAACACCAGGTTGGGAAGACGACATGGAGTACAGCCAATGGCTTGAAGTTTTCCGCCCGTGTACCTCTGTGAAGACTTTGTACCTATCCAAGATCGTTGCAGCACTTGTCGTGCCTGCACTGCAACAGCTCGCCGAGGAAAGAGTAACAGAGGTGCTACCCGCGCTTCAAAATATTCATGTAGAAGGGCATCAGCCATCGGGACCCATCGACGAAGGTCTCAGCCAATTCGTCGCCGCGCGACAACTCTTCAATCACCCCGTAACTGTCAAATGTCATTCTGGGATGAACCGGAGTAAACGCGCGGCAAATCAGTGGTCGATGAGTGCTCTTTCCTTCCCACCTCTTGACGTTTGTTGTCATCTGCTCACATCCTGCCGTCGTCATTTACCCTGAGACACGTGTTACTTTTTGTCAGCCTTACCCTGCTCTGATCCCTACTGTATCTCAAACTCAGTATGCTCTGTGACACATTGTGCGGTAGCCTGAATACAGTCATCTCAACCATTTCGTGAGATGCAACGTGTGCCGAGTAGAAGGTCTTTCATACCAGAATTGGAGGAAGGAACTCGGTGTTGACTGAGGACGCAGATCGCTCGCTCTCTTCCCCATACTCTGAGTCCCCGTCCTGTCTCCACTTCATAATATTATGCCTCCTGCATATATACCAGTAACGAACAGCTCCTTGTCGGAAATGTGAGCAAAGGCCATGTATTACTTCGTCGAGTTGAACAACGAATAAAACCCCAAGTGGGGTGCGTACGCACGGGAGTGAGAAAAGAAATGCAGACACGGAAAAACGCTCTGCGCCAGGTTCCGACATGCTATTCTCCGACTTTCCGAGCCGAGGCGATAGTCAAGGATGGTGCCGAAGATGAAGATGGTGACGACATCCTTCATGAGTGAGGCGGCATTCGATGGCAATGCAGTTGCGTCGAGAATGGCGTACTAGTAGTACACGTCCACGCGGCAGCTGAGAATGGGCACGACAATGCTACCTGCACAGATCAGAGAGAGAGGTCGTCCGCTAGAGTCAGACGCACTGGGGGGCTGACACGGCCTCCCTACCTCTGATCTGGCAAACAAGGTGTCGAGGTGCCTGCGAGTTCACCCTACTGTATGCACCTGCACTCGCATCGTCGTTGCACGACAGGAATGAGGCAAGTTTTTGGCCTTGTTGAGGGCTTTCATATCCGTACCAAGCTCATATGTGTCATTAAAACGTCGGTATGAAGTGAACAAGTCCGAGGCACAAAAAGAGAGGGCAAGCGGGCGACGAGATATGAAGCGTGAAAGTCGAAAGAGAGGCCAGTCGAAAAAGAAAGAGGGAAAGGAATGCGGGAAGTCGGCCCGCTTCCCGCATTCGACTAACTAATAATGATAAATAGCATCAATCTAATCAGATCGGAAGGAAAGCGGGAACTGAGAAATGAATGTATCTATAAAAACTTAGTAGCAACGAATGCATGTATATAGGGGGAAAAAAATAAGCAGGGGGTATAGGTGCAAGGTGAGATGCCCAACACTCATGGGACACTCGTGCTGACGATTGACTTTGCCTTTGAGGCCGAAGGGCAGCTCAACTCAAGGCCCAAATCAAGGCGCTTGGAACGAAGAGGAAGAATCGATCCTCCATGAAGTGGGGGGTGGGCGCGGCAATGCGATGCGCCAGTGGGCGCTACGGCAGGAGTAGAAGAGCTCGGCTTCGGCGTCCCGAAGCATTTCTGTTACCGCCATCGTTTTTTTTTCACGTCACGGGAAAATGAGATATCAAAAAAAGAAATTTTTTTTTATGATTACTGTGCGTACCTGCAGCAACGGGAAGCTCTCGTTGAAGAGCGACACGCTGTCAGATGAGCCGAATAGTCCAAAGAAGGAGTCCTGAGTGCCGACGCCGACGTTGATTCCCGTGTTCGCGCCGACGCACGTCTGCGCGCTCGTCGTCTCGGATACGGTCAGGTCTGCCGAGGCATCGAGGTTTAGAAACACGCTCGCGGACGCTATGCCGCCCAGCGCGCTCAGCCCGACATCGACTTGTGGGATGAGGTGACCCGTTGCCTCGAACGTGGCGCCCACGTTGGGGCTAGCGGAGACCGTCAGCTCTGCGATGGGGGATTGTTGGTTAACATCAACAAGCGGCGGCGGCGTTGGCGGCCCGGACGGACGGACTTACGGTTGGTGCCTGGTGCGAACCCACCACCCTTCTGCGAGTCCGCCGCTTGTGGTGGAAAGACAAAGTTGACATCATCGAGGTTGTACGCCAGGTCAACGAATGCCTCGATGTCCGTAAGTTCGAACTGCGCGTCGATCTGGCTCGTCAATTTGAATTCCGGACCGATCTCGAGAATGCTGCAAATCGGTAAGTTTTTTCCTCAGCGGGTGTTACTCATGCAAAAGATAGATCTCAGGCGCTCCTACCCGGGGATCGAAAGGCCTGGAATCCCGACTGCAAAGAGCGGAATGCTGCCGGAGCTGACTTTCCCAGAGATATTTGCGGTGATACTTAAGTTTGCGTCGATGTTGCCGTCCAACGCTGCACGAAGATTGACATGTCAATCGAGGTGACACAACCTGGAACACACACCAAAATGCAGCCCTAACTCTGAAATTTTTGGAGGGATGATTGTACCTGCGGCGACGGCGCCAAGGCTTATGCCCACATGCACATTAGCGTCGACGTCGAGAGAGACGGACGCGCTCGAAGATATAGTAGGTGTGTTGGCATTCGAAGGGCACCCGATGCTCGTGTTGAACAAGTTCGCAGCTCCTGAAAAGTCGACCGGATTTGTGTTCTGCGAGACGGTATGATTGAATGTGAGCCATCTCTTTTGAGCTGCAAGTTCACAAATGCGTGGAAAGCGGATTAGCGCGTCGGGCCGTGCAGATAAAGGAGAGGGCTTGGAAGGGCCTCACTAACCATTCCACCTGTTGTTGGAAACGTGGCGCCGATGAATTTTGTCCAGTGACCTATCTAATGAGCTTGCCCTCCTGAGGACTGGCGTTCCCACATTCGTACTGCCGTTCACGTTCATGCCCTGCAGGTTGAATTGGACGTTACCACCCCTCAGAAAAGGGTCAGTATAGGCTCAACAGCTCCAGATGAGGAGACACATACTGCGGCGGAGCAGCAGCTGTAAAGTTGGTGTCAAGAATCAACACGTGAGCCGGAGTCCCATCCACAGAAGACGAGTTTGACGGAAGAATCTGATGCTGAGCCACGCGTGCGAACGGCATCGATCCGCACTGAGAGCGAGCCAATGAGTTGACCAAGGTATCGACTGATCAAACGGAGAAAAGGCATACGCTATCAGGCAAACGGACGATGGTGTCTACTGCACCCCCTTGAAAGAGGTGGTCACAGTCCGGATTGTCGTCCTTGCATACGAGCTGGATATCTAGTCCTGTGGAAGTCTGGTCGCAACTCCTTATTTGCCACCCAGCAGCCATGGTGATGTCCGAAATCGCGGTGAGAGGTCCGGACTATGGGCGTAGATCAGTCAGCGAGGGCTTGTGACACAGCAATTTTGCGGGCACAGGCACAAACGGACAATGTTCACGGTCCCAGAGCCTCCGGAGCCCAAAGGCATGTCCCAGGAGCACTTGCCTCGGGTGCATGGAACAGACCAATCGTTCGCAGCTAGCGCTTTTCGACCTGCCGTGAGGATGAGGGCGAGGTAGAGCGTCGCTGAGGACTTTGCTGTGAGGAGCATTGGCGTTGGGGAGGATGAGTTACTCTGTGGTACGCGGCCGGTGAGGTTTTATGCAAAAAAGCAATTGGGTGGGAAACCCCAACTGGAGAACAGAAAACGAATGGGTTTATCGGGGAGTCACGCAAGAAAGCTGGGACGAACGACACCCTCGAAACGTAGACGAGTAACACTAAGAAGCAAAGCCCAGCTTCAAGTGCTTGCAATTATCGTAACCTGATGGCGGCAACTCTCCGTTACCCATGCCAACTGCTCTAGGCGACCTAGCAGCGTAATTTATCCAAGACAAACAAGAAGTCACATGATGTGCGGTTGCGATAGGCCCAGAGAAAAAGCGCCAAGTATCATGACTACAGAAACAGCCACGTAATGCCTTGCGCTAGGTCATAAAGTTGTACTCGTAGGAACTGGGCACTGTAAACTCGGCCACGGAGGAGGGCAGGGAGGGGAAAGTAGTGCACTGGTTAGAGACGAGAAGATGCGAAGGAGCGAAAAAGTGACCGTCATGCTAGTACTAGCAACTTTGAAAGTGATAGGCGACGCTGATGACGCATGGTATAAGAGAGACGGCGGGGGCTCGCACATCAGTGACACATGTGGTGGGTGTCCATTTTCTCATGACGACATGACCAGTCAGTGAAATTCGGATTCGGAGTGACAGCACTGGGAGCCAACGGACTAGGACGTCCTGCCGTCCCGAATCGTTCGAATCATCGTGACTGTCACGATACCGCCATTTGCCTAGGCTTGGATTGGTAGGTAGCTCGGCCTGAGCATGGGATTCATCATAGTAATAACGAGAGTCTCGGTGAGTGAGTTGATCCATACTTGCCTCGGAAGCGCAGAGGGACCAATCATGATGAGTGATGAAAAAAAGAAATTCAGTAGTAGCTACACTTTTGAGTTCCTTTCAACGGAGCTGGAGATGGGAGCAGCTACTAATACATTAGATGTTGCACCCTTCACATCGTGCAGTTGGAGTTGTGTGAGTTAAACCGGTGTGAGGAAAGGTGTAAGGTGTAAGGAACGGCCTTCCCATGCGTTCGGAATGCGCCGGTCCGCGCTGTCCGATAACGTGCTGATGCGCCCACTTTCACCATCTCTGCTGCCGTCTCTTTCCCTCATCCTCCCTGGCTTCCGGTCTTGTCTTGTCTCTTCGCCCCGGCTCCTGCACCTGCCACGGCCTCTCTTTGCAACACGTGAACTCTCGTCTCGTTCCGTCCACGTTACAGCACCCATTCAAAAGCGCTCTCACTGCCTTCTCCTTTCATGACTTGCCACTCCCTTCCACTTCGCTCATCCCCTCAGCGCCTCATCCCGCACACATCCTCACGCAGCATTGCCCAAGTCCCATGCTATGTGTCCCTGGCACCGCCCCAGCTCTCTAGGGGCCACTCGTTCAAAGGGCGAGTGGCTCTGTGCAGTCCGCATCACCCGCGTTTGTCAGCTTCGCACCATCGCGGGCCAACGCTATTGGAGGAGCATGGTTGGATTCGGACTCGGTTTGGTATAGTTCGTGCACTCGACGTTTCCTTTGTTTCTCCCTCACTGCCTCCACCTTTTACCTTCCCCCTTCATGCTCCATCCATGCCGCCGTCTTGTTTAACGTCCCTACAATATGATCCACCTAGCACCCATACGATTATGGCCTTTGTAGATACAGGCTGAAATGTATATAAAACCTCACATCGTTTGGCTTCCAATATAGAGTCCTGTGAGTGCACGCGGCGCCATCTCTCACACCCCATCTGCCTGCACGGAGCGCATTCGTGCTTTTCTCGTCTGCTTCAAGTCCCCTTTCTGCCTCTTTTGCTCATCCTCCCCCTCCCTTGCCTTCCTTGGTTTTCGGCTTCCCCTCGGGACGACACCAACACACTCGCGTGCTGTTCACCTGCCCAGGGACGAATAGACATATCTGGAAAAGGTGTTATATCTGGCGAGAGCTCGAGTTAATGCCATTTTCCGTAAGTTTGGTTGAAAGCGGTATGTCGGCTGTCAGCATCGTCAAGAGCGGGACAGACGCCGGGGAACACGTAAGCATGGCACCGTCCGTCATCCGTTCTCGCCATCAAGCAGCTGCCTTATCAATTATTCAGCAATCCTTCGATGCTAACTGTCAAGGGCTCGAATGCAGGAAAGCCTGTTGAATGTCGCCGTAAAGAGCTGTGGGTCGAAGATGGCCGAGGTGAGTGTTCATGTGCTGGTTCCCCTTGTAATAATCACTGACTGTATGACTTGGGAGGCGGCACCGGCCCACTTTGCCGACCAGTCCCCATTGAAACACTTCCCGACGAGGCCCTCATGGAAGTATTTGACTTCTATGTGTTTGATGATCACAGGGAGAGGTGGATTAAGCTGGCACATGTCTGTCGAAGATGGCGATACGTTGTCTTGGCATCACCGCTTCGCCTGGATCTAACACTTTACTGCAATGCAAACAAACCTGTGAGGGAGATGCTGGATACCTGGCCGCCTTTGCCGATTGTCATAGAGGGCACTGTCTACTCAGAGGAGGGTGCGGACAATATCATTGCCGCACTGGAGCGTAACGATCGCGTGTGTAGAATCGAGATCATCATAGAGGAAGCCTCAAGTTCGGCATTGGCAAGATTCGCCAGAGCGATGCAGGAGCCATTCCCCGAGCTCACACGTCTGGAACTTCGGTCAATGACCGATGAAACAAGTCTGGTCCTTCCTGAGGCCTTCTTGGGCGAATCTGCCCCACGTCTACTATATTGCCAGTTCCATCACCTTCGACCACATCTGGCATTGCGAAACCTCCTCTTGTCTGCCAGTCACCTCCTCACTCTTTCCCTTAATATTCCGCATTCCGGGTACGTTTCACCCGAGGCGATGGTCACTTGCCTTTCTGCGGCGACCAGTCTCAAATCATTTTATCTCACATTCGAATCCCCCCGATCTCGCCCCAACCGTGCAACACGAAGTCCACCCCCACTCGTGCGTACTATCCTCCCCGCTCTCACTCTCTTTCTCTTCCACGGCGTCAGCGAGTACGTGGACGACTTTATATCTCGGGTCAACGCCCCTCTCCTCGACGAGGTCTATATATCCCCTTGCCACCAGCTCACTTTTGATGTTTCACAACTGGACCAGTTCATCCGTCGTACAGAAGCACTCAGCGCACTAAATATCGCAAATGTGGACCTCGGCAATGGTAACACTACCGTTGAACTTTCCCCACGAACGCTGGCACTGTATCGTCCAAGGATCAGCCTGTCGACTTCGTGCAACGCATCAGATTGGCAGCTTTCATTTGCGGCCCAGACGCTTGGCTCATTGTCGCCAACTCTCTCCACTTTTGAAACCCTCAAGATCAGCGACCAGAGATTTGGGCCACTTAAACCCGGTTGGGAAGACGACATGGAGAACAGCCAATGGCTTGAACTTTTCCACCCGTTTACCGCTGTGAAGAACTTGTACCTATCTGGGAGAGTTGTCCGACTCGTCGCGCCTGCACTGCAACGGCTCACCGAGGAAAGGTAACAAACGTGTTACCCGTGCTTCGAAATCTTTATTTAGAAGGGCCCCAGCCATCGGGACCCACCCAGGAGGCTATTGGCCAATTCGTCGCCGCACGACAACGCTTCAATTACCCCGTAACCGTCGAATTCTGGGATGGATTGATGTCAACGGACAAGATGCCGATGATCGGCGAGTACTTTCAATACGAGGATTAGAGGCAGGGACTCGGTGTTGACCAAAGGCGCGGATCGCTCGCCCTCTATCCCACACTCTGAGTGCCTGTCCTGTCTCCACTTAATGATATTATGCCCCCCGTAATGAAAAGCCCCTTGTCGGAAATGCGAGCAAATGCCCCCGTATTCCTTCGTCAAGTTGAACAACAAATTCGTCCAAAGTGGGGTGTCCGATTCAGCTTGCCAAACGCGGACATAAGGTTCTTGACTATGAGGGCCACCGGGCCGACTCCAAAATCTTTAGCACATTCATCCGAAATGTACCGGCTGACCCGCACAGAGAAACACGCGATGCTCTCTACTGAAAGAGAGCATACATCATCACCATCAAGGGGTTAAGCATTGGCCTTAAGGGTGCGATAAATACAAACAGGAAGAGGAGGCGCAGACACGGGAAAATGAACACTCTGACTTTCTGTAGACGACGATGCCGAAGATGGCGATGACATATGTCGTCCACGAGCGAGGGCATCCGACGACGATGCAGGCAGCACGTTGCGTCGAGAATGGCGTCCATGCGGCGGCTCCCTACCCCGATCTGGCGCGCAACAAACGTGTCAAGGTGCGAGCGAGTTCGCCTTACTGCACGCACCTGCGCTCGCATCATATCGTGCGACGGGAATGAGGCAAAGCAGCAGCACTGTGACCCATCATGCATCATATCATCGATCAATCGGCCTCTCCTCTGAAAGCAAAGTCCCCTCTCTTCGCACTACCTTGTCAAGAATTTAAGTTAGCTGGCAGTTAGCGGGCATGGGTAAGCCACGGAAGCCTCGTGTCGGCACGAGGAAGGCCTATCACGATCACGGGGTCGTAGTACGGTACTTGCCGGCGCTGTCCATACGTACTCTGAACACCTGAGGCCACGTTTTGAGGGGTTGCGCATGTCTATCGCGTGGAGGGCTGCCTAATCACACACCTTGAAAACGTATAGTTGTCTGTCTAATCGGTTTGATGGTGTTAGCTAATCTATAAGTAGTTACATGGTCTCCTCGACAACAGCACTGATAACTACCACGATGCAGTCAGCTAGAGCGGTATGAGCGAAAGACGTAGGTGTAGTGTACAGCGCTTTTAGTTAGATACGTAGATATTACAAGTGGTGAATAAGTGTAATGCTACACATTGTGAGGGGTCGAACATCCCATCAAGAAGATGGATCACGAAAAGTGAAAAGCGTCGCGAATAGCGCGCATGAAGCTCACCCGGCGTTTGTGCTGGGCGATGCCCGAATTACGCCTCGAGAGCGAGGCCAACGCGTTGCGCTTCTGGAGTTTGCAGACCCTGGTGTTCGACGAGGGCGACGTCGCCGACGTCGGCTGCGAACCCGATCCGCCCGTAGCTGTCGGCTTGGAGCCACCCGACGAGCCCGAACCCGAA
This sequence comes from Russula compacta, assembly GCA_022376555.1. Lineage (NCBI taxonomy): Eukaryota > Fungi > Basidiomycota > Agaricomycetes > Russulales > Russulaceae > Russula > Russula compacta. The sequence goes on from WTXH01000251.1 coordinate 26,060, forward strand.
CCCGAACCACCCGAAGTCGGATTGCCCGTCATGTCCGCGGGCGAGGCGAGGTTCGACACGGGCGGGCCGGGAAAAACGTACGGCGAGCCAGGCGTGTACACGTTCGGGTCGTAGATGCCCGGGTCGTTGTCGTTGTATGCGCCGGGAAAGGGACGGTCTGGTTGGGCGTGCCGGTCTGCGAGCCGCCAACGCGGATCTGCGTGCAGGACGGGTAGAACTCGGCGCCGCCGAGGGATACGGCGAGCTGGAGGGAGATGATCTCCTGCCGGACGAGGTATCCCCCTGTGGCTACGTTTGTGGGGAGCGTCAACGAGACGGGGCTGCCGTTCACTGTCAAGTTTTTTTGGGCGCGTCAGTATATGTGTGTGCTACGTGTCGTCTGGGAGAAGAGGAAAAAGGTCCACGCACTGACGTCCTGCTGGTACCAGGTATTACCGTCCGGCTTCTTGCCGATCTGGTCAATCTTAAACCACTTGGCCGTTGAACCGTTGAACTTGTCGCATGTCGAGGTGTCACACGCAGCCATATAAGTCATCAGTGGACCGGTATTATGTGGCCACTGTAAGAGTCGGCGATTAGCAAAGGAGCGTTGAACGAGGCGGGGGAAAGCGACACTCACGTTAGAACCTGAAGGGTTTCCCCAATAAAACTCCATGCTCGAGCCGGGATTCGCGGGAACGACCATGGAGGCCAACTGGGCGTTCAGGCCGCAATTCATGGACGGGTTGGACGCGCCCTTCACGGGGCTGATATCGGATACCTGGCGGATGGGGCTATCTGAGGGCTTCGCGTTGGGAGCATTGCCAGTGTAGGTGGTGCCATCTATAACGACCTTTGTAACGCAGCCGTGGGCAGTGGCGGAGGGGAGAAGGGAAAGGATGGGGGCGAGGGCGAAAATAAGGTGGGTAAGCATAATCAGACTTGGGTGGATAGAATGGGAGTACTGTAAATAGGTTGATCATGACTCGATTACAGAGAAGTGGAAACCCTCTTTCTCTTAAGCGAGGGAACCTCGCCTATCACCTCTCTCGCCTACACACACGTGTAGTCGACCTTACGTGGTCTCTCACCCACACGAGTGGGAGATCCGGTCTCAGCCCACTTTGTTTTCTTTTCAGAGAATCGAATGCCCCTCTAAACCTCTGAACTACAGACTGTGCGGAAGCCCTACGACACCGCCGTTGCTACCGATGGCGGGCTGCAAAGCACCAGCCTTTCCACTCCTGCTTTTGACTGATCATCGCGGCACGTGATCTTCTCGTGCGTCGCTCGTTTTCACCCTTCCAAAATACTGGGCCAGCACAGTACTTGCTCCGGGGATTGTGTGAAGGGTGAGCGTGACGATTCAAGCTACTCAAGTATTGGTATGGAGATGCCACCTCATTCTTTCACGCACACAGTCACAGCTCCCACCATTGAAATGTGCCATGCGTGCAGCACGCGCGGCATGGCCATGGCCAGGCCCCCCCACCCTCAGATCTGATACCCTTGCAATGCACGTTGCGCACTTTCATTTTCCCTTCATTGCTGCTTTATTTAACAATTTAATGGTCGCTACTGAAGTGTCCTAGGTACACGTATGTCTTCCGTTCAGTTACCATGCGCGCACTCATCCAGAGAATTGTGGGCTGCTACTTTTGCCTGTGTGCAAAAGATAAGATAAGATTCCTTCTTTTTTAATTTCTGATCGAGTTATCGCATGAGACCAGAATTCCATCCCCCCCCCCCCCCTCCGTGATATCAGCGTTGCTGGGGCATACACTGTAAGTCGGTTGGCTCATCAGTGACGCATGTGGGTGTCCAGGTTCTCATGATGACAGTGAAATTTGGATTCGGAGTGACGGATATGGGGAGCCAATGGATCAAGACATCCTTCCATCCCGAATCGATTGAATCGTCATGACCGTCGTGAGATTGCCACATGACTATGCTCGGATTGGCGTATAGTAGGTAGCACGGCCTGAGCATGGGACTCATCATAGTAATAGGAATAGTCTCGCTGAGTGAGTCTGTTTGTCCTTGCCTTACAGGCGCAGAGGGACCGATTATATGATGAGTTGAGTTGTATCAGTAGTTACACTTTCAAGTTGCTCTCAACAGAACCGGGGAGGGAAGGGGTCTACAAGATCTTGCATGTTACACCTATCCCCCGGTGCATTTGCAATATTGTGGGTTCAAATAGCTCAGGGATGGACAGGTGTATCTCTGGAAAAGGTGTTATTATCTGACGAGAGCCCGAGTTGATGCCATTTTCCACAGATTTGGTTGACAGAGCTATGGTCAGCTGTCAGCTTCGAGGGCAAGGCCTCTCTGCTCGTGGCGGACGGACGCCGGGCTATGCGGGGAACACGTGATCATGGCTAAGTATGAGAAGCAAGTCTGATGTCAAACGCGACCGCTGCGTCCGTCATGTCTTCTTAACAGCTTCACCGTCTCTATCAAGAGCTCTGTCAAGTATGTTTAAAGCTCCTCCTTTGCAGTATGCAAAATGGTCGCTTAGTACTGACTTAGCTTCGTTTTGGCGTGCTCCAGATTCCCATCAATCATCTATTCTCACTATCAAACAACTACTCTATCAACGATTCATTCCTCAGCACCTCTTCGATGCTGACTGTCAAGGGCTCGAATGCTGGAAAGCATGTTGCACGTCGGCGTAGAGAGCTGTGGGTCAAGATGGTCGAGGTGAGTGTTCATCTCCAGGTTCCTTTTGTAACGGCTACTGACTGCATCACTTGGGGCGGCACCGGCCCACTTTACCAACCAGTGACCATCGAAGCTCTTCCAGATGAGGCCCTCTTGGAAGTATTTGACTTCTATGTGCATGATATCAACATTCGCAGGGAGAGGTGGAGTAGGCTGGCACATGTCTGTCGAAGGTGGCGATATGTCGTCTTGGCATCACCGCTTCGCCTGGATCTGACACTTTACTGTAACGCATTCAAACCTGTGAGGGATAGGCTGGATATCTGGCCGCCTTTGCCGATTGTCATAGAGGGCACCATCTACTCAGACGAGTATGCGGAGAACGTCATTGCCGCACTGGAGCGTAACGATCGCGTGTGTATGATCGACATCATCATTGAGGAAGCATCACGTTCGGCATTGGGAAGGTTTGCCAGAGCAATGCAGGAGCCATTCCCCGAGCTCACACGTCTGGAACTTCGGTCAATGACCGATGAAACAAGTCTGGTCCTTCCTGAGGCCTTCTTGGGCGAATCTGCCCCACGTCTACTATATTGCCAGTTCCATCACCTTCGACCACATCTGGCATTGCGAAACCTCCTCTTGTCTGCCAGTCACCTCCTCACTCTTTCCCTTAATATTCCGCATTCCGGGTACGTTTCACCCGAGGCGATGGTCACTTGCCTCTCTGCGGCGACCAGTCTCAAATCACTTTATCTCACATTCGAATCCCCCCGATCTCGCCCCAACCGTGCAACACGAAGTCCACCCCCACTTATGCGCACTATCCTCCCCGCTCTCACTCTCTTTCTCTTCCATGGCGTCAGCGAGTATGTGAATGACTTTATATCCCGGGTCAACGCCCCTCTCCTCGACGAGGTCTATATATCCCCCTGCCACCAGCTCACTTTTGATGTTTCACAACTGGACCAGTTCATCCGTCGTACAGAGGCACTCAGCGCACTCAAAATCGCAAATGTGGACCTTATCGGTCTCGGTGGTACCACTTCCGTCGAGCTTTCACGAACCCTGGATTATCGTCCAAGGATCACCCTATCGATCTTGTGCGAGGGGTCAGATTGGCAGCTTTCATTCTTGGCCCAGGCATTTAGCTCATTATCGCCAACTCTCTCCAGTTTTGAAACGCTCAAGATCAGCGACAACAGATCTGGGCCACTAAAGCCCGGTTGGGAAGACGACATGGAGATCAGCCAATGGCTTGAACTTTTCCACCCGTTTACCGCTGTGAAGAACTTGTACCTATCTAGGAGAGTTGTACGACTTGTCGCACCTGCGCTGCAAGAGCTCACCGAGGAAAGAGTAACAAACGTGTTACCCGTGCTTCGAAGTCTTTATTTAGAAGGGCTCCAGCCATCGGGACCCACCCAGGAGGCTATTGGCCAATTCGTCGCCGCACGACAACGCCTCAATCACCCTGTAACTGTCGAATCCTGGGATGGATTGAACTGAATAGACGGGAAGCTGATGATCGGTCTTTCCATACGAGGATTAGAGGCAGGGACTCGGTGTTGACCGGTTGACCGAGGGCGCGGATCGCTCGCCCACTACCCCAAATTCGGAGAGCCTGTCCTTTCTCCACTTTGTGATATTATGGCCCCTGCACACTAGTAATGAGCAGCTCCTTGTCGGAAATGCGAGCAAATGCCATGTATTACTTCGTCAAGTCGAGCGACAAATTAGTCCAAGGTGGGGTGACCGATTCGCCTCAGCCAAAGCGGACATAAGGTCCCCCAACTTTGAGGAGCACCGGGGCCCACTCCAAAATCTTTTAGCACAGTTACCCGAGATGTAACCGACTGAGCCACACATAGAAACGGGCGATTGCTCCTAACAAGAACAGAGATACATCGTCAGCATCTAGGAGTTAAGGCCAATATTGACCTAGACGGTGTGGTAGACACGAGTTCATGGTGACACGGGAAGTGGGGAGTGCAAAACACGGAAACGTTCTGCGCCGGGTTCCGACATGCCATGCCATTTCTCCGACTTTCTGAACCGAGGTTTGGTCGAGGATGGTGCCGAAGACGAAGATGGTGATGACATTACGTCCACGAGTGAGGCATTCGATGGCAACGGTACACCGAGAATGGCCTTCCTATGACGTCTCCACGCGCGCGGCAATAGCTGAGTATGGGCACGAAAAATTACACCCGTACAGCAGATCACAAATCGGAGGTTACGTTCCTGACTCGGGCTCCCTACATACACCTGGCACATAACAACGTATTATGGTAGGCGCGAGTTCGCCCCTACTGCATGCACCTACCTACACTCGCATCATATCGCACGACGGGAATGAGGCAAAGCACCACTACAACCCATCATGCATGGCGTATATCATACCATTGATTTCAATTATCAGGGTCCACCCCCCTCTTCCGAGTCCAAGGTCCCCCTCCCTTCACACTTCCTTGTAAAGTAAGTATTTCTAGTCGTAAGTTGTCAGCAGCGAGTGCAAGGCGCATTTTTAGGTTAGCCTTCTATTGGCTTATCGGTGCCGCCGTCGAATTTAAGTTGGCAGCATGTTGGGCACGAGGCCGGCTTGCTTCGCTAGCTTATCACGAACACGGGGTCCCATATGCGGCTAGGCACTGGTTGTAGGGGTTGTGCGTGTCCATCGCGTGGAGGGCTGCCTCGGGAAACTAATCACACTCACCTTGAAACACGTGTAGTTGTCTGCCTAGTCAGTTTGATGGGTTAGTTAGTCTAATGAGTAGTTACATAGTCCGCTGGACAACAACAACAACAACAACGATAACTACGATGCAGTCAACTGGAGCGGTATGAGCAAAGGAGGTAGGTATAGTGTACAACGCCGTTAGTTAGATACGCAACTTGGATAACTAGTGAATAAGAGTAATGCTACACATTGTGATGGGGAAAGGGATCGATTCCGGATCTTGCCATGTAGGTCCATCAAATATCACATCAAGAAAGATTGATCACGAAAAGTGAAAAGCGTCGCGAATAGCGCGCATGAAGCTCACCCGGCGTTTGTGCTGGGCGATGCCCGAATTACGCCTCGAGAGCGAGGCCAACGCGTTGCGCTTCTGGAGTTTGCAGACCCTGGTGTTCGACGAGGGCGACGTCGCCGACGTCGGCTGCGAACCCGATCCGCCCGTAGACGTCGGCTTGGCGCCCTTCGTCGCAGAAGCAGTCGAGGTGCCACCACCAGACGAACCGGAACCGGAACCACCCGAAGTCAGATTGCCCGTCATATCCGCGGGCGAGGCGAGGTTCGACACGGGCGGACCGGGAAAAACGTACACCGCGCCGGCATTGAACACGTCCGGATCGAGGATGCCCGGATCGTTGTCGTTGTATGCGCCGGGAAAGGCGACGGTCTGGTTGGGCGTGCCGGTCTGCGAGCCGCCGACGCGGATCTGCGTGCAGGACGGGTAGAACTCGGCGCCGCCGAGTGTCGTGGCGAGGTGGAGGGCGATGATTTCCTGCCGGACGAGGTATTCCCCTGCAGCTACGTTTGTGGGGAGCGTCAACGAGACGGGGCTGCCGTTCACTGTCAAGTTTGTTTTTTGGGCCCGTTAGTATATATGCGTGTTATGTGTCTCCCGAGAGAAGAAAAAAGATCCACGCACTGACGTCTTGTTGATACCAGGTAGAGCCATCCGACTTTTTGCCGATTTGGTCAATCTTGAACCACTTGGCCGTTGAACCGTTGAACTTGTCGCATGTCGAGGTGTCACACGCAGCCATATAAGTCATCAGTGGGCCGGTATTATGTGGCCACTGTAAGAAAAGACGCGTCGGCGATTAGGAGGAGTGTTGAACAAGGCGGGGAACGCGACACTCACATTCGATCCATCAGGGTCTCCCCAATAAAACTCCATGCTCGAGCCGGGATTCGCAGGAACGACCATGGAAGCTAACTGGGCGTTCAGGCCGCAATTCAGGGACGGGTTGGACGCGCCCTTCACGGGGCTGATATCGGATATCTGGCGGATGGGGCTATCTGAGGGCTGCGCGGCAGGGACGTTTCCGGTGTAGGTTGTGCCATCTATAACGACTTTTGTAACGAAGCCGTGGGCAGCGGCGGAGGGAAGCAGGGAAAGGATGGGGGCGAGGGCGAAAATAAAGTGGGGAAGCATGATCAATCAGACTTGGTCAGACGGGATGCGATGAATGGGTTGATTCGATTGCAGATGAGTCGACCCCCTCTTATTGAAACGAAAGAGCGAGGCAGGGGGACAGAACCTCACCCTCACATTCAACAAAAAGGGAACGTGTTGACCTGACCCTTGGCGTCAACACACACAATCGAGCCACGTGGTCTCTTACCACAACATAGCTTAACCCACTTTGTTCGCTTTGCTTGCTCCGAGTTTTCAGAGAATAAATGTCCCTTTAAATTAACAGTACGGAACCCTAACGACGCTACCTGCCACAGACGGTGGGCTACAAAGCACCAGTCACCAGTCTTTGCCACTCCTTTGGCTTGCTTAACCGATCATCGCGGCCGGCACGTGCTCTTCTCAGGCCGCCGCGCATATTTTATTATCAGAGATTGCATGTGATGGACATGGGCACTTTGCCACCTCATTCTTTCGTGCACAACTCCCCCTCAGGCACACTGTCACAGCTCTCACAACCATCCGCAAAGTCCACTCCCCAAACGGACCAAAGCTTCTTCAAGCGCTCTATGATTCTCGTCTTATTACCTCCAAATCCCGTATCTGTTGCCCCTTTGTCCATCGCCGAAGCGTGAATATGATCGTGACATTTACTATTTTCCCCCTTACCCCCTTCGATTCCCTGTACGAAAAGAAAAGATTCTCTTTGTTAAGTTTAGGGAGCACTTGATTTTGGAACATCGTACGCTTCACCTCACAAGGTTTGTCTAGTCCCAACTCTGGGATACCTTCACACTCGGCAGCATTTATATGCCGCCTTACGTGCACGGCAATTCACGAACATTGACTCTACAGTATCCGCACGGTGTCGAACATAGGACGACTAGGAATGACGTAGCATGCCTCTCATATGTACGCGGTTTCGGCGTGTCCGGTTCGTCCCTCATCAGTGAGTGGCATGGCCGGTGCGAGGATGTCCTGCGTGATTCGTACACCGATGTAAGGTGTGAATTCCGGGTTAGGGATAGAAAGGTTCGAGAGTACATTCATTCGGCATCGGAACTTTGGAAGAGAGTGCCGTAGGGTACGAGTACTTCCACACCTCTCGCCCTCTCCCTCTCGTGGGACTGGGGTCCTCCGCACCTAGAAATTCTGTTCAGATACCCCTACACCCCGAAAGCTGTGGCCTATTTCGATGGTGATGAATGGGTTTCAGTGTCAATCTATATCAGGTTCGGCGAGACACCCTCGGCGTCCGTATCTTCTCTACGGGCGTCCACATCGCTAGCCACCGGGAACACAAACAAGCGCGAGCATGCCAATACATTGAGCCGCATCGGATTATAGATATGCATGTTCGGTGTCCACATCCCCACGTTTCGTATCCAACTCCACGCCACCCCCACGCGGCAGTGCCAGTCCTGTTCTAGACAGATCGTAAGAAACAGAGGACACAGGTGGGGGCACGCACACGCACACGCCGCAGCCTGACTTACCATCCATCGTGCTACATTTCTTTTGTACAGCGGTGCCCCATCTCCCGCAGGAAGGCGAACGAGGGCGTGCTTTAGGGTTGGGGGACGATACTTTGGAGGATCGCTCTCTGTTCTCCTCGCCGCTAACGTCAAATTTTATCTAGTTCGGATTCGCAGTCATCGCTTGGTCCTTCGGATAGCCATTAGAACATGGTGGTTTCATCGTCCCTGAGTGATGGGGAGCAGAAAATAAGGGAAAAGGGCGCTGTCACTGCATCCCTGACACATGGGCGGACGGTCCGCGTCGGGCCGCAGCCCACCACGGCTGCGGCGCAGTGCGCACGACCTGTTCTCATACCACGTGTATAACTATCCTATGAATGCCTTGAGGGCCACCACTTCCACCTCTTGGCCCCCATAACGCTAGTTCCGTCTTGTCATTCTCTCCTCTGGCTCTGCCTTGTCCTTCCCCGAGTCCCACACCGTAGCGAGCGGCGAGCATCGGCAGTAACTTGAAAACTTAAGCTGCGCTCTTCAGCTACTTCACTGCTCCATCCCACCACTAGGTGCTCAGGCAATTTCATCTTGTTTATGACCAAAATCGGGGGCGAGGGCTGTGCTGTACCACTACAGTATGGCACGTTAAACGAAGGCTCGATCGTCGATCAACTACCCTACACCCCTACACCGACACTGATCCCGTTTTCTTCCTGGAGGCGCAACACGGCATCATGATTTTGCTTAACTCGATCACCGTGACTGATCCATGCCTCCCGCTCGTTGTGCCCTTAGCTGGACCAGTAAATTCTCCTCCATGGGGACCAAATCAGTTGTCCAAGGCGTAGAACGTGTACTCCTGCCATTGTTTGTCAGTTCTGTTGATGAGGCTGTACACTATATGGAGACTAGAGGTGGTGTTTCCGCCATCGGTGATCAGAATGCACCAGTCCATCTCTCCTTGGCTGTACTATAAACACGTTTTACCGTCGATGCAAGTGGGACGAGGGTGCGTGTACGCGTGTCCATTCTAAAAAACGTGAATATAAGTTAGCAAGTCCTCGCTACTTCAAGCCACAAACTTCAACGCTTCTGACGTTGAATACCCACAAATGAGGCCATACCAGTACGTCCAAGGGAGATCATTGGGCATTGCAATAGCAGCCAACCAAAGTTTCACACAGAAACGCTCGAAGACCCGCACGCGGTCTGCTCCCTCGACTGGTCAATAGTATTGCGCAGTGTCTATTCCCAAGCGCCGGGCCGTCGGCTCTGATGGATTGCCCTCCAGAGAGCTCAGAGAGGATGGAGCCACTTGCAGATTGCAAGAAGGGGTCAGGTGGACAGAAAGGCCGACGTACGTGTCACGCGCAGCATCCATCAATTACAACTGACTGGTGTGATGTAGACTGTGTGGCAATTGACATGCTCCCAGACGAAATCCTGCTGCATATTTTCGAATTCTATCGTCGAGGGGCGGACGTCTATCAGTTCCGTAACACGTGGCCGTGGCATCGACTCATGCACGTAAGCCGAAGATGGCGACAAGCCGTGCTTGAGTCGCCTCTCCGCCTCGACGTGCAACTGATTTGCAAAGGCAACACACCAGTAAAGGAGTACCTGGATGTCTTTCCGGCCTTGCCCATCGTCATATCGTACCTCGTCGACATAACATGGCCAGACCCTAGGATTGATGAGGGGGACAACGTCATCGTCGCACTCGGGCACCATAATCGTGTGTGCCAGATTCACCTTGATGGCCTGACCAGTTCTCTATTGGGAAGACTGGCCACAGCGATGCACGAGCCATTTCCGGCATTGACACATCTTCTGCTCGAGTCGTCGAGCGAAACACCACCGGTCCTTCCCGATGCGTTCCTCGGTGGATCTACCCCAAGTCTACGAAGTCTCGACTTGGAAGGCATCGCATTCCCAGCGCTAGCAAGACTGGTTATATCAGCTGGTAACCTTGTCTCTCTTAGACTTTGGTCGATACCAGATACCGGATACGTTTCACCCGAGGCGATGGCCAACGCCTTATCCGCTTAGGCCAACCTCAGATACCTTGTTATCGGATTCCAATCCCCGCGTCCTTGCCCCGATCGCAATCGCTGACGTCCGCCTTCGTTGATACGCATTGCTCTCCCCACTCTGACTGAATTCAAGTTCAAAGGTGTTAGCGAGTATTTGGAGTGCTTCGTATCCCGGATCTATGCGCCTCTTCTCGAAGACCTCGATATAAAGTTCTTCAATCAACTCACTTTCGACACCCCACAACTTCCCCAGTTTGTCGGTCGCGCAGAAAAGCTCAACTCCCTCGATCGAGCACAATTTTTCTTTACCAAGTATGACGTCACGATCATCATCCAAGGCGCCCTTGGTCCCGGACGCCTCACGGTGGAAATCTCATGCGAACAGTCAGATTGGCAACTTTCGGCTGTGGCACAGGTCTGCAACCAGCTTTCACGTCTTGTCTCTGTCGTGGGACAGTGGACATTTCCGGTGATCTCAGCTGGCCACCGGTATGGCAGGATGACGTAGACTCAACGCAATGGCTGGAGCTTCTCCATCCGTTTACATCGGTGGAGACGATGCGTATATCCAGGAAGATGTGGCCACTCGTTGTGCCTGCATTGAAAGAGATTACGGAAGGAGGCACAGAAATATTGCCCGTGCTTCGTCATCTTTCCTTGCATGTGGATACACTATCGTCACCTGTACAGGAAGCCGTGGGGCCATTGGTCGCCGCGCGTCACCTCTCTGGTCATCCTCTAACTATTGGACACTGGGACAGAGAACGGTATTGGTCACAGGTATAACTCTCGACCAAATGATGCATACTCTACGACCTCTTGCCATCATCCATCTCTAGTTCAGCACCGAACTCCATCTACGTTCTGTAGTCGCGCTCGTGACGGTTTGCTATTGATCGTTGTTGTTAGTACGATACAACCACAGGCTTCCCGAGGCATCTCGCATCATAGAACCATGACCCATCGTTTTCATCAGGAGTCTTGTTCATTGTGGTCACGTTGTGTTAGACTTTTGAGTTTTTCCGCTGCGAGCACCGTGACAACATAATAGTGCAAGGTATGCTTCGGAGCGGCCACAAGTTCAACCTGCCTTATTCGTCTGTCGTCTTCCACGTCGCTCATCCGCACAGCAGCACTAAAACGCGTCGGTCACGTAGCGCCTAGGACAGTACGCTCAACACATTCCTTGGCATGAATGCTAACTACTCTACCTCTTCTCGCTCAACTACACATGCGTACGAAGACTCCGTAGCACTTACCCTCTTCTAGAAACCTACCAAAATATCATGTATGTAAGTTGCGTCCTGATGCGCGGGGACGAGGATCAGTAGCAGATCCCGAAGTCTGTCTGTTTATTTCCCTTTTTTTCCGCTCACCCGCATGTATTCCTCTCGCAATCAACGCGTTCGGTTTTTCTCTCTATATCCTTACCCTGTGACCTTTGTTCCTCTTCCCCTTTTTCCATACGTCCTCCTTCTTGAGTAGCCCCGACGCGTAGTCGTGCTACTTCAGCCGGTACGAGCGTACCTACCCTCTTGACTCTGTGAACCCCCTTACCACCTGGACGACGTCCCACTCTCGCTCGCTACCGCTACAATAGGGAAAAAGTAGAGACTGACCCCACGCCCCCACGCTACTGAACCTGAACCCCGAACCACGCGGGAATGTAACTGGAATGGAAGGCTCGGAAGTCCGAGGTTTGCCTAGATAACGGAGGTAGGGTGATATTGCTGATATTAAGAGTAGGATTCAAAACATGAATGAAAGCGCACCTAAGTCACCTAAGGAGAGCGCAAAGGGATAGGGGACAGGGGTGTGTGCATGTGCCTCCGAGGCGGCGCGCGATGCCGGTGCGCCTCCGTTTCTCTCTCCACACAGGGATGATTTGTTTACAATTCTTTTTTTACGTAGAATAACACTGAAATTGTAACCCTACACCCACACTAAGTCCACGTGGAGGCTCGGCCATCATCGTGAGTGACAGCGACGTAGCCTTGCTCTGGGATATCCCGAAGCCGAGGCACGAGTATGAGGGACAGTACTAAGCAATAAAGGGGAAAACGAAAACGAAAAACCGCATCGGACTGCGAGCACCACACCAGTTTTCCGCTCAGGTTGTTGTTCGGCACTGTAGATGATATCGACTTTCGTTTGTCATCCCACAATCATGTCATGCAGACTCCTATCTAAGCTTCTCTACAAATCTCTCGACCCGTCATCAACGTGGCTGAAACTGAAACAATGCGAGGGGCACGCTTGACTCGTATACAAAACTCGCCACACCGCTACGGCAGTCGGTCATCGGCAAGCCACCCTACATAAGCGGAACTCTCCCACTTCCAAACTCTTCATTCTCCCTCTTCTACAAGGGCACCAAGGATGATCAATCTTGCGGATGCTACTCTCGACGAATTGGAAGGGCTCGCCCAGGCCTGTGAACCCGCTTCGTTTGGCTTGAATAAGGAAGACGTGTCGGATGAGACCTACCGCAATGCTGGAAAGATCGACTTGGAAGGATTTTCATCGACCCTAGATCTAGCTCAAACAGACCTAATCAAGATCATCCGCGACTACCTTCGAGAAGGTAGACAATCGAAAGGAGGGTGAGAGCTGAGCTACACCGACTTAACGTGTACGGCTACGCACCTACTCCTCATTTGTCTATAAAAACAAAAATTGATCCGTTTCACAGGTAAGAGGTCGATTTTCAAGCCCCATGTCGATACTCCGCGCAGCAAAAAGATATTTGGGTCCCTCGTCATCGTCTTTCTAGCGCGTCACGAGGGAGGCGCCATGTCCCTCCGGGATCGTGGTAACGAGTGGGCTATCGACTCTGGCTGGGAACTTGCCGATGTGTGCCAACCATCTATCGGCTATGTGGCATTCCTCAGTGATATCGAGCACGAGGTCGCGCCAGTGATATCTTGTCACCGTGTCGCAATGACATATGACATACAACCTCTACTATGGTGGGGGGCCTGTCTCTGGAAAGGACTCAGTCACGAAGCATCTCTCCCTCACTGCAAATGGACGCACATTCAGTAAAGCCTTTGAGGCGCTACCGGAGAACCCGGAGTTCCTGGCTGACGGCGGCATGCTGATATTCGGACTTAGACACATTTATCCGATCAAGGATGACCTCAAGCCCGTCTACTCAGCGCTGAAGGGCAGTGACGCAATGGTATACCAGAGCGTCCATGCGCTGGGGTTCGAGCCCGTCTTGCACATGGACTACCAATGGGACGACGAGGTCCTCGGGGTCTTCGGAGGTGCACTCATCAACAAAGTAATCAGATTCGATGATATGTATTTGCGTGTTGGGGAGGAGGTCGACTTGACCAGCAGACTCCGCGAGGAGGGCGGTATTATCGTGCATGAAGAGTACCAGGGGTTGGATGAAGAGGACCAGGGGTTGGATGAAGAGGACCAGGAGTCGGATGAAGAGGAACAAGGGTCGAATCAAAAGGATCAAATGTCGAGTCAAGAGGACCAGGAATCGGATGAAGAGGACCAGGGATTGGATGAAGAGGATCAGCAAGAGGACACACGGCTGGATAAAGAAGACCAGGGGTGGTATAAGAATTTTGCAGATGAAGAGTTAGATCCTGTGGTGTGAGTTACGCCAATGAAGACGTTCAACCTTCGGGAGACCCATGGACAGCCATTTCACGGTTGCAAGTAGTAGTTAGTTCGTGTCACGAGGAAAACTGAGGAGTCTGTGGCGGGCGCGCTGGCGTCATGTGACTGTATTTCGTGTTGATCGTTGATGCTAAATGGTGTATGCTAAATGGTATAGGAGGAGCACAGAAAAGGGAAGGTTGAGGGCGCGGGAGGCAATGCGATTTGCTCGCGGGAGTATTGCGTCGATAGTTGGTGTTGATGGTTGAACGGTGGCCAGGGCGGCCGGGACTTGACGAGGAATAGAGGCGACAGAGGGTTGAACGTGAAAGGCGCGACTGGCAAGTTTGGACGCACGTCTGGCGGGCGCTCCAACGCAGTTGATCTGCTCCGATCCGAGCGTGGCTCGAGGCATTCCTTACAGCGAGCCGGCCACCCTGAAGGAGTGGAAGGGGCGAGACGCGCGCAGAGGAATGGGAGAGAAACGAGAGGATAATGTTGGGGATTATGCGAAGCTTATGTTTTCTACTATAAGTTTCATAGTAAGACGTGCGCGAAAGTAAAGAAAGAGATAAATGTGGGTCGCGCGGCTGCGCATCGGCGGGTCGTCTGCGCCGTGCGCGCTATACGCTCGTATATTCCAACAAGCAGCTGCCTGGGGAGGATGTCACCAGACGGGGAGGGGGACGTGAGACAAACGAAGATGAGGGCATGAGCAACTGTCTCGACCATTGGGCCGGCAGACGCAGTATTTCCGCTCGAGTCCCTCAGGCTAGACTCGTCAGATGATACGATCGATCTTTAGAATGTGTTTGTCATTCCATTTCCATTATCCAGACCCCTATTTCAGCTACTTTAAAATATCGCCCCCCCTCATCAACAGGACGCTAAATGACACTGAAATGACTCACTCGACTCGTGTAAAACAACTTGTCGCACCGCTACTGGAGTTGATCATAGACAAGCCACCCTACATAAGCGGAACGCTCCCACTTCCAGACTCTTCTTTCTCCCTCTTTTACAAGGTTGGCAACGTCAAGGACGGTCATGCTGCCAGGTTCGAGAACCTTGGAGACTTTTCAGAGTCCTAGGACCTAAAGAGGGGCGATCATAGATGTATCAACCTTTCGAAAGCAACTCTCGACGAATTGGAAGGGCTCGCCCAGGCCTGTGAACCTGATTCGTTTGGCTTGAATAAGGAAGACGTGTTGGATGAGACCTACTGCAAGGCCGGAAAGATCGACTTTGGAGGATTTTCTGCCACCCTAGATCTAGCTCAAACGGACCTCATCAAGATCATCCGCGACCACCTACTCGAAGGTAAACAATCAACAAGGAGTGTGAGGACCGAGGTGCACAAGCTTAACGTGTGCGGTACGCGCCTACTCTCCATTTGGTTATAGAAAAAATTGACCCACCACCCAGTTAAGGGGTTATTTTTCAAGCCCCATGTCGTTACACCGCGCAGCGAAAAGATGTTCGGGTCCCTCGTCATCGTCTTTCCAACGCCTCATGAGGGAGGAGTCCTGTTCCTCCGGCATCGCGGTAATGAGTGGGCTGTCAACTCTGGCCAGGAACTTGCTGCTGTTCTCCGACCTTCTATCGGTTATGTGGCGTTCCTCAGCGATATCGAGCATGAGGTTGCGCCGGTGACATCTGGTCATCATGTCACATTGACATACAACCTCTACTTTGACGACGGTGGACCTGTCTCTGGAAAGGACTCAGTCGCGGAGAGTCTCTCCCTCACTGCAAATGAACGCACATTCCGTGAAGCCTTCGAGGTGCTACTGGAGAACCCGGAATTCCTGGCTGATGGCGGCACAATGCTATTCGGACTGAGACACATTTATCCGATCGGGGATGACCTCAGGTCCGTCTACTCAACGCTGAAGGGGAGTGACGCAATGTTATACCAGAGCATCCTTGCGGTCGGATTCGAACCCATTTTGCACATGTACTACAAGTGGGGCGAGGCCCTCCAGGAAAGTGCACTCATCGACAAAGTGGTCAATTTCAATGGAGTGTCTTTGCATCTGGGGGTCGACGAGTTTGCCAGCATGGTCCGGGATGAGGGTGGTATTATAGTGTGTCGAAACAACCTGGGGGGGTTGAGGATTTTAGATATGGGAATTTAGGTCCTGTGGTGTGGGTCACGCCGATGACGATGTTCAACTGTCGAGAAAGCACCCACATTCAGTACGGGAACGAGGTGACAATGGGCGTCGCGTATGGGAACATATGTTTTGTGGTGCGCATCGGCAGGGCAGGTGAAAGGTTGATTTATCCAACAGTTGCACAGTGGAAATTAGAGCTCGAGAACCGCGAGAGGGATTGATGTCGCAGAGCCGCAATTGGAATTACTTTCTCATGGACCTTATCATAGCTGACACCCAGCCGCGGCGGCGGAGGGTCCGGCCGGGGGTATCCCTTCTCGGGCGCTTGAATCGGTGCTATACCGGACATGCGCTCACGCGCTCACCGCTTGCTTCGCTCCATGTCAACGACTTGAACCTGAGGCCTGAGGCCTGAAGCGAAGTCTGAGCCTGAGACAAAAACCCTTCAACTTAGGCTGCCGCTTTCGGTCAGATCATAACCACGGACTCGGAAGGATCATAAGAAATGTCTATAGACTCGTATAGGGGGATATCGTCAGTCTGAGGTACACTGGCTGAGACGCCAACGGTTGAGCGAAGCGATAGGCAGTTGCTCCCGAACATTAAACGTCTCAGTTGGGTCGGGCCGCCCCTGGCTGGTGACTGGTGGGTGCTAATAGATGTGTAATGGGCTTCTGGAAGTGCGACTTGCTGACCAATGCAGCCGTGACCACACTACAGTACCAGAGAAGGAATTCCTCGAGTAGTTTGATGAAATTTTGGCTGTCGATCTACCCCTCAGATGTCATATCCTCGGACTTGATTCGAACTTACGCCCGTTGCTACCGTTCCTATCCGCGCTCGTCTTACTTTCCCTTCCGATCCGATTAGATTAGCCAAATGTGGGGAGCGGGCTGACTTCCCGACTTACCTCGTATCTCTCGCTCCACCCCTTTACCTTGGACTTATTCATCTCAGGGATCGGATCATATGAACTAGGTACATTGTAAGTACGAATGAAAGGGCCACCGCCCAGCACAAATCAAGCGTAGTGTGTGTACCCGTTCTCGTCGCGTGTGAGCGCGTTCGTCTCTCCCCAAGAACATCTCTCTAGTCGACAAACGTCGACAACGCAATCATAAAACTATTTCTCTGCGCATCTGCGCATCCGATCATTTGCAGCGCCCCCGCCGGTGGAAGAAAGAAGAGTTCAGTTGTGCGCGGAATGGCTGTGGGATGGGAATAGCCCTGCCAAAAGAGCCAGTGCCCCACGATTGGCTCGGATATGTCAAAAAATAAGGGCGTGACGTGGTGGGCCGAATGCGGGGATCAGCGGACCCCGAGACAACGGGAGACTCGGACTGGGTCTGGACAGTCCAAACTCGGGTTCACCATACATTCATCTGAAACTACAGTACTGTAGCAGGCACCACTTTTCTTTTGGGTAGCTCCAATACTCAACTGACCATCTCTTATAGTTTAGTTTGGTGCCTGACACTCATTTATGTAGCATACAGAATAGCCGTGTAAACATGAAGTTCCTGTCCCGCTCGCACGTGCATCACTCACTGGCAGTTGATGCCAGGTTCGCTACAAGAATCCATCCCTCGTGGTTCTTATTCTAAACACCAAGTTCAAAAACAGTGTCATATCCTCAACAGTAGAAAATGGGCTCAAAAAAATAGCTTGTCAGTTTTGCAGTCAATGAAATGTCGTAGATGGTCGGGACCGCTAGTGAGGATAGCCTCTCGCTCCTACAGATGAATTCCCTCACACCAGCGCCGAAGACCTCGTTTAAATCACGTCTGACGAATAACCCTTTCCATTTCATGACCACAAACAACATACACTACACAGACAATCCGCAATTTGCAAGTATGCATGCTGTTCAAATCTTACATCGACCACGAACGACTCCAAGCCGCAAGATAGCAATTGTTTTTCTACCATTTTCATATTGAGAAACACCACGACACGTTTGTTCGCGAAGCGCACACTGAGCGTGTGCAATTCGAGAAGGCTGCCTTAAACTTCGGGACGTCTCGTTCAGACCTTATTACTTACTAAACAACACGGACAGCTCAGCGACAGAACCCATGAGTCAGATCCAAAATAGAATGACGCACGGGATAGGTGGGAGTGGGAAAAGCTGTATGGAGACAGAAACGGTGGTCCCATATACCGTGACAGTCAGGTCGATCCAGACCCATCCATCTTTGAAGTAAATCTTCAATGTTCCGCTGATGACGCCGGCAATATTGAATGATATGGTGATGCTGGAGCCACTTCCCAGATCTCCACTTATCGTCGCAAGCGTGTAGACAAGGAACCCAATGCGAACAGAAAGAGTTGCGGAAATCGTCAGCTTGGACGAGGATAGATCGACGTAACCGGTGAGCTGACGACGACATCCGAAGATGATCAGCGGTCATAGAAATCAGGATTTACATGAAAAACTGACAATAAAGGTGACTCCATTGACGTTGAACTCAACGTAAAAGTCGAAGCGTTTGCCGGGATTACCGAAGACAGGAGAGCCACCAATGGCATAGACATGGACTGTCTGTCCAGATTTCGCGTCTTTGACTAAATTGTGGTGACCCCCAATCAAAGTCGGGACATCTGTGATCGCGAAGCTCGTCAGCATCAGTGCGACTCAAGTTGGATGGCTCGATACCGACCAACGTTAGCAAGTTGAACCTCAGACATGTCGATTGCTTTGCGAGTGTAAGTATGTGGAGCACAGCGGGGAGCTTTCGCTGGTCCTGCCCCCGTATTTATCCTCAGAACGTTTGTGAGCCAAACAAGAAGCTCAGGTACAGTGATTTACATACCCAATGCATATCATGGATTCCACAGGGGCTTTACGTCAATGAACCGGCGCAGAGTAAGATGCGGGTCTACATTTCCAACCCTTCGAACGTGCGACGTTGGTATGACAGATCCAGGATGTCTCCTACTTCCCTTCATGGCCCTCGTCTGGATCCAAAGTATGATTTCTGCGCAAGGTACCTTCCTCTCCCGTTTGGTTTCTATTATTGAGGCCCTGGTAGACACGTAACGCTCATAGAGAAAAGGTTTGAGCCAGCATGACACCTAGCAGGAAACTTCTGATAATCCTTGCCGTTGATCATGTGGAAGGACCCCATAAATTCGCGTCCGAGCGCTGCAACGGCAATCGACGTGACCTGAACCTTAGATCATTTTAAATGGGAGTATTGCAAAAGAATCCCACAGTACCAATGTGACGCTCTCGCTGCTAGTTTTGTTTTACAATCAAGGCTACTCGCGCAATACTACGATAATGAACCTCCAGCAGATGGAAATGGGTTTAGAAGCGAAATATTGATGGCGGATATGGCAGTAGCTTAATTGTGGTGGTAGTGAGATGCTTGATGAGTTCTGTCGTTCAATAACATTTTCGTTGGGATATGGAATGCCAGTGGGGGTCAGATGTAAGGAGCACTGATCTAGACTCTTGGGAAATGAACAGAATTTAAACTCCACAGCCCTGATATCGCCTCAATTTCTCGTGATCTCAGGCACCTTGTGTACTCGGGATCAGAAACGTCGAGATGAAGGAGATGTAAATAGCAGCGGCGACTTGAGCGGAACGTTCACGTCCCATCACGTGGGTATTGGGCGACACATGACGACTTGACAGTTGACAGAGGTCCAAATTGTCATTACGAAAGAGGGGAGATCTCAGCCCGCCCAAAATTCCAAAAGCTCCAATATTCGTCAACTCGTGAACCTGTCGTGTCAACACTAGCCCAAACCTGGCGATATTGATTCTCAATGTCTTCGTTTTCAGCGCTGTTCCCACTGCGTGAGCAATGAGAACGAGTTGCTAGCTAGGATTTAGGAAACCCAGCACATCGCTGCTTAATTGAGAGGGCCTCACCTACTCATTCAGGTTCAGGAAGGAAGTGAAAGGAGTGTAGGGATGCGCTTTCAGCGTTAGAAAGAGGTGTTTGGTCATTGTCATTCTATGCGCCCCAAAAGGTGTCCTGAGATGCTTTTCTACGTTGTGCCCTCCCGGAAGCGTCTGGAATATTCCACATTTGAAAGGATTTGTAGATGCGAACTTAGTTATCTATAGGACAACGCAAAGCGATCAAATTGTCCCAGGTGTAGGTGTGGTGTGGGGCTGGGCGCTGTGGTGCTGCATAGCTCATGGCTCCGCTCGGTCCGGCGGTTCAGCTGAGCGCTGAGCGCTGAGGCCTGAGGGGGATCAACTAAAACAGGATCCATGTTATAACGGACTTACGGTTCAGAGCTTCTTTTTTAGGCAATTCTATCATTTTTTTTGCCAACAAGGCACAATCCTGCAAACTACCATAAATGGCCTTGTCGCTCTTAGTGAGTTCCTGCATGTGGCCGACAGTGGCGCTGAACACTGGCACCACATCGTTCCCATTCCCAGGATAGTTCGAGACGTGGAGCATCAATAAAGGAACGTAGACATCTTAGTGATTGTTTTCGGCCTCATGCTCAACCATCTGCGCCCGCTCGCCGAGCCTGACACGCAGCATGCACCAGATGCACCCGCACCCGTGCCCGCACTGTCACACCATAAGGGCCAGTGGCGCAAGCGCCAGATGCTCGAGTGAGCAGCCTTGAAGCGCGCTACCGCACCCTCGGCCTTCCTTTTCTCCATTCAAATCATTTGGGATTTTTCAAGCTAGCCTCCCTCTCATTTCGTTACCGCTGATCTCGAGTGTGAAGACTACTATATCTGCACCACACATCGGCCAGTCACCACCTTTCGGACATCTCAATTATCTTGTCCACTTTTTGTCCTATCCATACCAAATTTTGTACAGTACATTAAATACACTATATTAACAACCTCCAACCATTTTTATAATGTAAAATGCTCTCTGTTGTGAGAATGAAAGA
>WTXH01000252.1:0-46925 GCA_022376555.1 Russula compacta
CGTTAGTATCCCTTGTTTCAGACGAAACCTCGGATAACTCAGCGGATGCGCCCACTACTGCAGGTGGGAAGTAACTATTGTCACTACCAAGCGACTCGTTGATAGAGCTAGAACTAGAGTTGACGTTTGGTGTGCCCGCAACTTGAGGGACACAGAGAAGCAAGCACAAGAGACTGAGGAAAGCGAAACAAGCCACGGCTTTCCCAGAGACAATAGAACGAAGTCACTACTCTTGTTTGTGAGACAAGGAGACTCGACTTAGAGTCTCGTCTCCGTACACACACACGTACAAGTACTACTGTACATGATGACTACTGCTGCTTACTCGACCATATTCTGGTCATCCGGCTAACTAATATGCTGACTGAGGACTGACAAAGCTCGCTGACATATGATGACTAAAGTCCGACCTGTATTACCAACCCCAGGCCTAGACAGGCCTACCACACCTGGGGGTCTAGCACACCTTCAGATGCCATCAGCAGTTCTCTTGCCCCCGTGCAAGCCGCCCTGTGACATTCGGGATGCTTTGTCCAAGTCTGGTTTCTGGTATGGTTCAAGTTTCGGAGTTCTATCCTTAGAACTTGTTCGGCTGTGGGTTCTGAATGGTGTGTAGCGGCACCAGCTGTTCGGTTATCACTTCAAGGAAGTGATGTCTGGAGGTGCAATGACATCTTGTATTGCACTTAGTTTGTTGGTGTTCATGCTAAGGTCGTGAATGGAAGGGGTTCTGGTGTCTTGTAGGAGCAGCTCCTAGTTGCTACTGGTGTGTCGTAGTATGCGGCACATATTACAGAGGTCGTAGTATGTGACTTGTTCTTATAGATGACTAGAGTTCCTTTACTAGTGGCCTTCATATAGATGGCTAGAGTTCCTTTACTAGCAGCCTTCGGGTTTGGGTTCTGGGTGGGAAAGACGGTGTCTTTCTGTCTGAGTTTGGTTGGAGTTTCAAGTGAAGAGCAAATGTGGCTCTAAGTTGAGTTAGCAGGCCTTAGGGTATGTTCTAAGGTGCAAGAGGATAGTTCTGATGGTTCTTAAGCTTAAGTTCACAAGGGATGAACTTGGAAGTCCTGTATTATATAAGAGACTAAGCTTAAGGCTTGAGTCTTGCTTTGGGGGCCTTTTATAGGCTTTGTGGCTACTGTACAGTAAGTACATATGACTAAGTAGAGTGATGATGCATCTCTATGGCATCATACTAAGCACATATGACTACAAGATAGTAAGCATGTATGACTAAGTAAGTGATGATGCATTTGGATGGCATCCTACTAAGCCTATATGACTAAGAGGCTGGATGACATGTCTAAGCAGCATCATGAGGCTGTGAGGCTATGAAACACGGTGGCATATTAGTCTGAATGTATTAGTAACGAGCCAAGGCAACACAACATAAAGTAGAGGGCAGTGAAGCGTAATAGAGGTTTGGTAATGTATAGGGATGGATGTGGAAAGGGCTCCCTGCCAGTCCATGAGAAAGCAAATACTATATATAGTAGAAAATGAGGTAAGCATAAATAGTCCAGCAGTCCATAACATGCAATATGGTTTGTATCCAGTAAGGCACTACACCCCTGTATGGAAGCAATGGCTGTCTCTATGGAATAACTAGCCAATCAGATGGCACCTTGGACAGCATCAAGAACAGCCTGAGATGGAGCTGACTAATTGGAGAGTGCTGAAATAGTGCTAGTGAAACTGCTGGTCAACACTGTCAACACTTGGGTATCTGGTGTGAGGATCCCCCAATTATCCACTGATCTGGAAGTGGATGGGGGAGATCTAAGAGTTGGGGTGGATCTGAGGCCAAGATCTGGCCTCCTTCCTCTGGGCACAGATGAGGGAAATGCACATAGACTGCTGTGATGTGCTTGCAGAAACTTGATCCTGGGGAAATCAATACATCCACATGATTGGTTGTTCAGATCTACTATATAGAACTGCCCTGATCATGATTGGGATGCAACATGAAACTGTGTGTGATCAAAACTTTGGATTGAGTCATGGGAGATCTCTTTGGCACTAGCCAGTATCTCCTGGCATCATTGCCCTATGAGATTGGGGCCTTCCAATCTGACAATCTGTCTCCCATGCCAAGCTTGATAATCTGGCTCCATTGAGTTAACAAGGGTATAGACTAGATGGTCAATGCACCAATTGCACTTCCCATCTAGCCAATGAGATTTCAATACATGATGATAACTAAATTACTATAGATCAGTTATCTTATCGTAATAAGCGTGAATTAACATATGCCTCAATGAGCATATTCATGTCACCCTCCTCAAAAAGAGATTGATTTTTTCTTGCAACATTGGACCACATATGGGGTGATGGCATCCACTCTGTGGTTAGATATTGCACCAAACTTTGTGGGACAGAGGGATTGGTTGAAATCTTGTCCCACAGATTGAAAAAAATCTGTCAGATTATTGGTCTTCACCCAAGCCTTAATATTATCCCACAGATCCAGAAATTCATTTGTAGCAAAATGAGATCACATTGTGCACAGCACATGCCAGGTGCACAGTAGCACCTGGCTCTGTGGATAGACTGTCTGCAATGCTGTGATCTGGGCCTGATTGTGGTCTGTCATGAGAATCTCAGGTCTAATACTGGGGCTTGCATCCTTTATCCATTTAAGGAAGAAGGTGATCATTGGGATCATAGTATTTGATGTTAACATCCAGGCTATAGGCACACCTTCCCCAAATAATAATTATTTATGCTTAAATTCAATATTTATTATTTACAGTACATACCATGACCCTAGTGATCCCTGGCAATCACTGTAAATAATTGGACATCTTCATATTGGGTTGTATAATGTGTTGCATTGATCCCGATGAACCAGCTGCTGGGGCACCAGAATGCATCCAATTGAAATGCAGTTTGAATACACAATTATTGCAGAGCCTGGTGGAGGAGGATCTAAGTTAGACTTGTAGAAGATAGATAAATTTTTTTCTTTGAATCTTTCCACCCAAAGTTTGGTGGAAATAGCATCTTCAGGGTGCAGTCTGATGTTTTCTTCCTCAAGCATGCAAGCCATCCGATTTACATCAGCAAGTGTGATAAATCAGTCACAGCTGCCACCAGGTGCCAAATTGTGAATGATTTTAATCTATAGATAAGTTAGATCAGGTAATAAGATGGATAAAGATTGTGCACAATTTCCTGTGTATCCACCCTCTGGTGCAGCATCAATCTAATCTGATCTTGGACCCCATGCAATAATTGAGTGTAAGCAATGTTTTCCACACCAAGATCATGCTCATGTTCCTTAGCATATTGCCCTAGAACGATTGGCATGTGATGATAGCATTTGATCACAATCCTGCAAGCACACCCAGTCTCCTTTGTCACCACCAAGGGTTCTTGGTAGGGACAAATAGATGCAAACAAAAAAGAGAGCCAACTTATGCTACAACTTGGATTGTAGACAGGGTTTAGAAGGATGAAGAGTTCCCACCTATTGCAGTACTTTGCAATGGCCACTCTGGCAGATGGAGAAGAGCACTTGCATGATATTGACAAGAGACTCAACTTGCCAGTACAGAGGGCAAGGAGTCAGCTACTTATAGTAGAAGGTGGCCTAGGGCCCAAAAGGAGATGAGTGCTAATGGAGTAACAACAACATATGGAACGAAGAGGAAGCCTAATAGCAGTACAAAGGGAGTCTCAATGAGGAAACAAAGGGATAGCCAAAAAAAATCTCAGCCCATACAAGCTAGGGTTGCATGTGATACTAGTACAGAGAGTCACAAACACATTGCCTAGTTGCAGAACTTACATGGGTGTGGACAGTTGAATGTCCACCCAAGGCCAGTTACATTCTTGCTCTTAATCTTGCATTGCCAGCCAGGGTGCTTTTTTGGTAGTCCTTATTTCTGCCAGATGCTTGGTGTAAGCACACATAAAAGTGCTTTTCTAAATACAGTGCTCCTCTGTTGACAACATGGGCAGTGATGAACTCAATGGAGTAAGTGAGCTCCTCCACTCAGTGCCATGCATCAAATTCAGAGACATCTGCTGACTTCATTGGAAAGCTGCCTATATTGCAATCATAATTGAAGCTCCCCTTTTGTGTTGAAGTGGCAGGAGTCTTGCCAGTGTTGGGGGCCTCCTTGTGTAGGCACTCTGCAGTGCAGGTGCTTGGTCCAGTCATCCCATTGGGGACCTCAAGGTGCTCAATGGTGTGAGCACTCAGTCTGGTTGTCATTTCAGGGCACAGAGCGGATGGAAAAGAGGGCAATGTCATTGTTGGTGGGGGATGGGGATGAGCTAGGTTGGAAGCATGTGGGCAGTCCCCTCCCTAGCTACAAATCATTATTCCACAATTTGAGTTTTTATTTAATAAATATTTTCAGTATATGCTTTAATTAATATTACATTTAAATGACTTGTGGAGAACTTGTGCCAAAGTGTTGGAGCCTGCGCCAAAACAATGGTCTGTCACACTCATGGGAATTGAGTGCAAAAAGTCAAAAGTTTCCAATGTAATATAACCTAATATTGGGATAATATTCCCAATACTGGGGTGCCAGTCACAACCCACATGATGTGTGATGTGTGATGCATGTGAGCAGTGGTGTGCATGAGCTTGGGGATCCTTGCCTAAGGGGATGCAGCAGTGAAATGATTTTGGGGGGCCTCTTTCTACCATCATGCCATGTGTGGTCAACAGCACCCAGAGAACACTCAGCCAGAACAGCAGCAACCTGATAAGTGTTGCAGCAGCTCCCAAGCCAGAGCTAGCTGAGAGCCAAGCCATAAACAGCCAATTTCTTTGTAGCTAAGCAGAGCCAAGCCCCAGCTAATTTGTAAAGAGCCAAGCCAAGCTGGTTTACAGCTACTTGTTATGGCTCCACCAGCTCCACCAGCTCACACATGGCTTGGCTCAACTTTCAGCTTTAAGCCTCAGCCAGCTATAACATCATCATCACATGGCCTAGCATATCCCTTTTTGTAGTAGTTATTTACATGCGGGCATCCAGTTTCCTTCAGATATGATGTTTTCTATTACAACTCACATTGCATTTGTCTCTCACACATACAGTGTGGAACTACAGACAGGGCCGTGGGCTGGGCTTCCAGCAACACAGTTACTGTGCATTGATATGGCATGGTATAGCACTGACAAAGTTTGGACTGCAGAGAAGTGATACAGTTGGAGAGCTAAAATGACAGGCAAGAGACAATAGTAATATATGGGAATGATGAAATTGATGAGATTATGTGAGGTATATACATCACTGGGTCTCTGCCTGCATTATGTGATGGTGACAACAGCAACCATAGTACCTTTTTGAGTTTGCTTCCAACAAATTATCAGAGATTACATACCTGCAACTGCCTTTCTACAAATAACAACCCTATTGGCTAGTGACAAGTAAGGGCTCAGTGGGTGTTATTGGTGGTGTCTGGTTGAGTGGCAGTATGCACTGCATGAGGAGGGAGTGCAGGTACTGATAGTCAGGTCTGTCTTCAAAGCTAAGTGACTGTATGTGCTGAATAAGCCTGATAAATGACTGTGGCAGCCCCTCACAAAGGGTCTTGGCCATTGTCACTTGCTCTAACTTCAAAACTTCATCATGATGGACTTGACTGGAATGGACAGCAATCCCTTGCCAGGGTAGCCAACCCTTCACTAGATAAACAATAATGTATGCCAACAACTCCAGATTGTCACATTGTGATTGTGTTAGTCCAAGATGACTGTTGATCAATGAATAATGGACAGTGCCAGTGATGTCAAGTCCCTTGACTTGCATGATGTGTTTACAAGTGGCCAGGTTGTGGAAGAGCCAAGTGAGTCTGAAGTCAATAAGAAAGACTTGGCTCAACCTATCACCAGTACCTATCATGAAATTATCTGGTTTAACATCCAGATGAATGTAATGGTGATCATGCAATGACTTGAGAACTGAGAGCTTAGAATAAGATATAAATAAAAGCATACTTTGAGCATGGGAGAAAATACCATCTGTTTTGCATAAATACAATGTTGGCATTGAACACAGTCAGTCATGCCACCTCCTCAAGTGTGCACCCAAGGCAGCTGAGCACCATGACATTATATCACCCTTCCATCCTATACCAAAGCATCTTGGGAATTTCATGGATTCCTGAAATTGCCCAATAAACATTGTACTTGTGCTTAAGCTTTGAGCCCCATTCCAGGGCAACCTCAAGTTTCATGGCTACATCTTGCCCATTCTTGATGTCTCTTCCCAAATAAACCATTCCTAAACAGAATGAGTAGGTATGGTGACCCAACCTTCAGATTGATGTACCGAAAGTCCCAGCACCAAGTAGCTTTCCTACTCAATACCTACTGCCTACTCATACAATATCTGGGGCTACAGTTCAGGCACCAACTGCTACATGTTGTCCAGGCATTAGGCTAAAGGATGAATAAAAATTGGTGGGGTGTCATGCTGGACGGAGCGTGGTGGTTCTGTCAATGTTTCTGTCTGGCAGCCTCCTTGGCTGTTCGTTCTATTGCTATGAGGGGTAGGGCGTCTGGCCTGTCTCTGTCTTTCTGTTGTATGTGTAGGATGATATCTGCGTCGGTGACCATCGTCTTGGTTGTCTTCTGTGGAGTTCTAACACCTTGTTAGAACGACTGTGGGTAGTGGCGGTGCTGGCTGCTGTCGTTCCCTATCTCCTGAAGGAGGAAGGGGATCTAGATGCGAAGGAGTCGATTTGGATACTGTATCCAAAGGAAGGGATGTCTGGAGTGCTGATATGCCTTGTATTGCACTTAGTTTGTTGTTATGCCACTAAGGTCGTGAATGGAAGGAGCTGCTCCTTCCTGCTGGGTTTCTGGTGCAGATAGGGGGATTCTATAGAGCACTGAGAAGTCTGTTACTCAGTGACCTTTGTCTGTCTGGAGCGAAGAAAGGCAATGCCTTTCTGAGCACTTAACATATGTGTCGGGGTTCGAAGAGTTCCCAATCGGGACTCGGTTTACTATATATGGTAGATTAAGTGAAACGCGTCACTAAGTCGCTTAGCAGACCCTAGGGTATGTTCTAGGGCGCAAGGGGGAGGGGAAAGGGGCTGGGAAGCTTCGGATCACTCAGAGGATTGCTCTGAGAATGTCTAAGATTCATAAGAGACCAAGCTTAAGGCTTTTGGTCCCCTTCTATGAGCGTATTTATACATAACTATTTAGGCGGAGTCACCGGCAGTCTATAACGTGTTTCAGCGGCAGTAAGGCCACGAAACTCATCGGCATATTAGTGTAAGTAGTTTAGTAATGAGCCAAGGCAACACAACAGCAGAAGGGATTGGCAGGAGTGTAATAACAGTAGGGTAAGGTAGGGAGGGGGAAGTGGTGATGACTCCAGCTGAGCTGTGGGAAATATGTACATATAAGGCAAGAATATTAGTAAGTGTAAGCATCCCAATAGTCCACCATGGCATGGGGCTTGACAACTTGAAGGTCAGTCAACAAGATGAACTGGTTTGAACTCAGACTCAAACTCAGACTCCTTCAAATGTCAGTAATGTTTAGAAACATTCATAATGCATGTATCATAATGAAAAGAAAGCCAATTGAATGTATTTCTAGTTAGACATGCAGCTACTACATAACTACAAGATGTAAAAGTGAATTGTTAGGTATTCTTTGATGTCACTGACTTATGCCAGCATGTGAGCCTACTCACCATTGCCCAAAAGCACCCAGCAAGCCTGAGAAAGAGTGTTAGCACAGATTGAATGATGGGTATAGCATTGTTAGATATCAAGGCCCAAGATCTTGCCTACTGCCTAGGCAGCATAGCATAATTCCTTAAATTTGTACCTAAGTGTGTTGAAATTTGTGGCTCTGCTTGGGGCTAATGCCATTGGAGCTGGAGGGGGAGAAGTGGGATGTGCATACCACCTAGGATGATATGCTATGCCATGTATATTGGATGTGTGGCCATCGGGTGCTCCAATACAGCTGTCCTGCTCCATTCCAAGTATGGATCTGGTGGCAAGGACAATCCAAAATGCAATGAAGACCCTCTCCTCTGGCAGGTCAATGTCATTGCTTGGGAATTGGAACAACTGGAGTTGCACATGCATATTGAAGGTGGCATACAGGGTCTCAGCTTTAGCATCAAATCCTCACCTTGTATGTTGTGGCACTGCTGGAGGAAGACCCTAGATCAAAAGAGTAGCAATCAGCCTTTGTTCTCTACTTTGACAAAGTAACAGGAATGAGGCAGTCTCACCAACAACCAGTAGTCTCCCTTGTGTGTACTTGCATGAGTTGGTCACCTTGTGTGAGCATTTGTGGTGAGCCAACACCACTTCAAAAGTTGCAGGCCATAAAGGAGGATGTGCAGTCACCTGAAAAAATAAACAAGATTGAAAGGCAAGAGGGCACCAAGAAAGAGTTGGTTGAGAGAGCAAAGAAAACTTGGTGGACAATCATCAGAAGGAGGGCATTGTCATTCCATTGCTTTCATAAAGGCTCCCAGATAGGACAAATGACTGCATGTGGGGGGTGCAATCACAAGCAGTGTCCTTCTCATTATGACTGTTTACAGAGGTATTCACCTTAGTGGCCCACTAGGTCTTTTTACAAGAACAATGGAATGATACTTGCAGATTGGTCTGCCACCACTCTTGCCCTGACACCTTCTACTGCATCACCTCATGGGCACAGACCACCAGTGGACAGTGTGGCCAAGAGGGGACACAAGAAAAAGGCAGTGCAACCTGGACATCAGCACAGACCAGGGTGTCCCTCTGCTTGGGCACCAGCTACACTCTACACCATGCCAAGGGCTTCTGGCACAGGCTACAGCCTCAGAGCTGTGCATATGTGCCTACAGAGGGCAAAGGCAGAGGGGGCACTATGAAAGAGTAGGTTGAGGGGGCAAAGAAGAGCCAGTGGACACTGTCGAAAGGAGGGTTAGTGAATGACAAAGTATGTAAATGCCATATTATACATCAGATATGTTAGCCAAAATATTATGTTTCACATTTCATGTTTCCAGCCTAACTCACTAGGATCAACAAACTCAGAAATGTGCCTTTATGGTACTGTATTGTAGCATAGATTTTACAATCTACTCTATAAAAGTGAGGCAGCCATATATTTGTCCAGTTCCCTGGTGTGGAGATGCATTGATGTTGTTGAGTAGCTCATCTACTATGTGGGCATCAAGTTGGAAACATGACACAGCTTTGGAGGTCAATTTGAGCAGCATAGCAGGTGCACACTGTGCAAGTCCTTGAGGGGAAGCTGGAGGGGAAGCAAAGAGGGTGCCTGAGGATCCTCAGCTGTGATATTTCAACATCTTGCTAATGATTTAGACTTTGACTTGGCCATTTATGACTAAGTACTCACAATGTTGATAAGGCATGTGTCATGCTAGGACATCACATGTCTTAGTGTGAGGGTTCGAGTTTGGTTTGGTTTGGTTTGGAGTTTGGACGCCTTGTCCAAGTCTGGTTTCTGGTATGGTTCAAGGTTTGGAGTTCTGTCCTTAGAACTTGTACAGCTGTGGGTTCTGAATGGTGTGTAGCGGTGCCGGCTGTTTGGTTATCACTTCAAAGAAGTGATGTCTGGAGGTGCAATGATGTCTTGTATTGCACTTAGTTCATTGATGTTCATGCTAAGGTCGTGAATGGAAGGGGTTCTGGTGTCTTGTAGGAGCGGCTCCTGGTTGCTACTGGTGTGTCGTAGTATGTGGCATGTATTATAGAGGTCATAGTATGCGACTTGTTCGTATAGATGACTAGAGTTCCTTTACTAGTGGCCTTTGTATAGACGGCTAGAGTTCCTTTACTAGCAGCCTTCAGGTTTGGGTTCTGGGTGGGAAAGATGGTGTCTTTCTGTCTGAGTTGTTCGGAGTTTCAAAGTAAAGAGCAAATGCAGCTCTAAGTCAATTTGCAGGCCTTAGGGTACATTCTAAGGTGCAAGAGGATGGTTCTGATGGTTCTTAAGCTTAAGTTCACAAGGGATGAACTTGGAAGTCCTGTATTATACAAGAGACTAAGCTTAAGGCTTGAGTCTCGCTTTGGGGGGCTTTTATAGGCCCTGTGGCTACTGTACAGTAAGTACATATGACTAAGTAGAGTGATGATGTGTCTCTACAGCATCGTACTAAGCATATATGACTATAAGATAGTAAGCATGTATGACTAAGTAAGTGATGATGTGTCTAGATGGCATCCTACTAAGCCTATATGACTAAGAGGCGGGATGATGTGTTTAAGTGGCATCATGAGGCTGTGAGACTACAAAACATGGCGGCATATTAGTCTGAACATATTAGTAATGAGCTGAGGCAACACGACATAAAGTGGAGGGCAGTGAAGCATAATAGAGGTTTGGTAATGTATAGGGATGGATGTGGAAAGGGCTCCCTGCCAGTCCGTGAGAAAGTGAATACTATATATAGTAGAAAATGAGGTAAGCATAAATAGTCCAGCAGTCCATAACATCTCAAGCTTAGAAACCCTCTTCCCCTTTCCACTTGCACCCTAGAATGTACCCTAGGGTCTGCTAAAGCAACTTAGTGATGCATTTCACTTAATCTACCATATATAGTAAACTGAGTCCTGATTGGGAACTCTTTGAAGTCTGACACATACAGTAAGTGCTCAGAAAGGCATTGCCTTTCTTCACTTCAGACAGATAAAGGTCACTGAGTAACAGAACTCTCAGTGCTCTATAGAACTGCCCCCTCTGCACTAGCAACCCAGTGCCAAGGAGCAACTCCTTCCATTCACAAGCTTAGTGGCATACCAACAAACTAAGTGCAATACAAGGTGTATCAGCACTCCAGACATCACTTCCTTGGATACGCATCTTGAGTATCCAAATTGACTCCTTTACATCTAGATCCCCTTCCTCCTTCAAGAAACCAAGGACAAACACAGCCAGCACCACCACTACCAACAGCCATTCTAACAAGGTGTTAGAACTCCACAGAAGACAACCAAGATGACAGTCACCAATGTGGATATCATCCTACTGCAGAGGGATAGACCAGACAAACTAACTCTCAGACAAAGAGAATGAGCAGCCAAGCAAGCTGCCAGACAGAGACATCAACAGACCAGCCACACTCAGTCCAGTGTGACAACATAGATACCACCCTCATCACCCCCCCAGATAGCCAACATGACAACACAGACACCACAGTACACATGGACAACATGCCAACAAATAACATCATTGATGCCCTTTACCACCTCCTGTCATGGCCTGATGATGGCTGGTAAGGACTTGCAATACAAGTACAAGTACTTACCTATACAATTTCTTCTCTTTCTCTTAGTACCCTCCTTTCTACCTGATACACACCCCATTTCTCACTATGTACTTGCTGTGGTGCAGTCCCTTAATGGATGTGTCACCTTCCCCTCCACCTTACTGCAGATTACTGTATGATTTACTGTGGATATGGTGCACACACAACACCCAGAAGTGTAGCACTACACAGCTAGCACAGCCTTGTTTTCCAGTAGTATATAAAGGCCCCAAGTTCTGAGGACCAGCCTTAAGCTTGGTCTTCTTGTGCAATCCAGGACTTGAAGCTTCACATAGAAGGGTGTGCCTCCCTACCCTAAGAGCAATCATTCCACTCAACTCTTTTGTCACTCTCATCTCTGAAGAGATCGAAGCTGATAGAGCTGTCACTGAGAGTAACCAACTTAGAGCCAAGATGGCTATTACAGATAATGATATAAATGACTACCTCCTTGGACAAGGACGTAGACCAAACAAAGACACAGAATCTTCATCAATATTTCAGACTGACAAGTTGGCTCAGAACAAGGAGTGACTCAGAAGAACATTTAGTTAAGGGATGACACCCTTGGACCTGATTATCAGAAAGACACAAACTGCAGTTGTGAAAGCTGATTGGGTTAGGCATGTTAGAAAGTGAGTCAACTACACAGCTTTCCTAAAAGCCATATGAACTGGAACCTTCTGGCTCAAGCCTAGATGGACTTAAAGCCAAACAAAACCAGTGGCTCAGAATCCATGCAGTGGATTCTTTGCTCCAGAAATCAAACTGAATCACTCAGGATTGCAAGGCAATCCTTTGTTCATATCCCAGTCATTAGACCCCTGTTCAAATACCAGTACAGAGAGACATAACCTGTCTCTTGCTCTCCCTTGTCCTCCTCATCACCAATCTCCTACTCCCACTCCTATCCCTCTTGAGCACCACTGCTCACCATCATTACACCTTCCACTTTAAGCCTGAAATAGGCTGACTCCCACAGCAGATGACCATCACTGTTGACAGAAACCTTCTTGGACAAGGAAGGCCAAAATGGTTAGCCAAGACTGCTAGAATCACACTGAAGAACCCCGACATGCCTATCCTGGGTTTGACACCAGACCAAGCTTACCACAGCTTTGCACATTGACAGAGCCCTACCATATGCCAGGCCAGAAGAACCACCCACTAATTGAAGAAGAGTTCAATGAAGACTACTTCCCAATCTCCCAAACCATATCACAGGAGCACCCATCTTTTGGGTTAACCAACCACCACATCTAGGCTATTACATCACCTTACCAGATCCTAAAAGAGAGGACCTACCAAAAGAAAGCAGACCACCCATCAATATCCTGCTAGAAGTCTTTGAAGGATTCTGGTTCACCCTAATTTTGAACAAAACACATATTGGGTCTATCCAGGAGATCAACTCACTCCAAATGCCCTTGGCACAGGATATCCATATATCCATGAACCATACCATCCAGATTATCAACCACCCCAATCACCTTACACACCAGCAATCCTACCTCCCCAACTCAAAGCATTGACATCACAAAGATCCACAGATCTTCATTCCCTAAGAGACACACAACCAGCAGTAGACTCATTGTCATGTCCAGGATAGGTGTGTTGGGGTTCTTCAATGTGATTCTAGCAGTCTTTGCTAATCAGTTTGGCCTTCCTTGTCCAAGAAGGTTTCTGTCGACAGTGATGGTCATCTGCTGTGGGAGTCAGCCTACTTCAGGCTTAAAGTGGAAGATGTAGTGATGGTGAGCAGTGGTGCTCAGGAGGGATAGGAGTAGAAGGTTGGTGATGAGGATAAGGCAGAGGAAGAGACAGGTTATGTGTCACACTGGACTGAGCGTGGTGGTTCTGTCAATGTTTCTGTCTGGCAGCCTCCTTGGCTGCTCATTCTCTTTGTCTAGAGGTTAGGTTGTCTGGCCTGTCTCTGTCCCTCTGCTGTATGTATAGGATGATATCTGTGTCGATGACCATCATCTTGGTCATCTTCTGTGGAGTTCTAACACCTTGTTAGAACAGCTGTTGGTAGTGGCAGTGCTGGCTGCTGTTGTCCTCTATCTCCTGAAGGAGGAAGGGGATCTAGATGTGAAGGAGTCGATTTGGATACTTAAGACACATATCCAAAGGAAGGGATGTCTGGAGTGCTGATACGCCTTGTATTGCACTTAGTTCATTGGTGTGCCACTAAGCTCAGGAATGGAAGGAGCAGCTCCTTCCTGCTGGGTTTCTGATGCAGATGGGGTGGTTTTATAGAGCACTGAGAGGTCCATTACTCAGTGACCTTCGTCTGTCTGAAGTGAAGAAAGGCAATGCCTTTCTGAGCGCTTAACATATGTGTCAGAGTTTGAAGAGTTCCCAATTGGGACTCAGTTTACTATATATGGTAGATTAAGTGAAATGTGTCACTAAGTTGCTTAGCAGACCCTAGGGTATGTTCTAGGGTGCAAGTGGGAGGGGAAAGGGGCTGTGAAGCTTTGGATCACTCGGAGGATTGCTCTGAGAATGTCTAGGATTCACAAGAGACCAAGCTTAAGGCTTTGGTCCCATTCTATGAGTGTATTTATACATGACTATTTAAGTGGAGTTTCCAGCAGCAATTGACATGTTTCAGCAGCAGTAAGGCCACAAAAACTGTCGGCAGATTAGTGTAAGTATCTTAGTAAGTAGCTGAGGCAACACAACAGCAGTCTGGAGTGGCAAGAGCATAATAGAGGGTGTGTAAAGTAGGGTGAGGGAAGTGATGACAACTCTGGCCAGACCGTGAGAAATACAAACATATATGGACAGAATATTAGTAAGCATAAGCATCCCAACTGTCCACCACAACATTATGTCTCTCTGTACTGGTATTCAAACTGTGGTTTAACAACTGAGATGTGAGCAAAGGATTGCCTTGCAATCCTGAGTGATTTGGTTTGGTTTCTGGAGCAAAGAATCCCTGCAATGGATTCTGAGCGACTGGTTTCATTTGGCCTAAGTTCATTTAGGCTTGAACCAAAAGGTTCCGGTTCATATGGCTTTCAGGAAGCTCACATATTGGATGCATCTTCTAGTATGTCTAACCTAGTTGGCTTTCTCAACTGCAGTTTGTTCCTTTCTGAGGATTGGGTCTAAGGGTGTTGTCCCTTGACTGAATGTTCTTCTGAGTTGCTCCTTGTTCTGAGCTGACTTATTGGTTTCAAATATTGATGAGGATGCTGTGTTACTAAACTGGCTCATGTCCTTTAGCCTGTTACTCTTAGTACTAGCTGCCTTGACCTAGTCTTTAGTCTCAGAGATGAGAACAATGATAGAGTTGAATGGATTGGTTGCTCTTAGGATAGGGAGGCACTCCCTTCTGACTGTGTGAGGCTTAAAGTCCTGTATTGCACAGAAGACCAAGCTTAAGGCTGGTCCTCAGAACTTGGGGCCTTTATATACTACTTGGAAATGAGGCTGTGCTAGCTGTGCCTTGCTGCACTTCTGGATGCTGCACGTGTGCAGTATCTGCAGTAAATCATATGTAATCTGCAGTAAGGTAGAAGGGGAGGTGACGTGTCCATTAAGGGACTGTGCCACAGCAAATACATAATGAGAAATGGGGTGTGTATCAAGTAGAAGAGAGGGTACCAAGAGAAAGAAAAGAAATTGTATAGGTAAGTACTTGTACTCATATTGCAAGTCTTTACCAGCTGTCATTAGGCCATGACATTCACTCCCTGCTCAACATCCTTAGGTCCTGTGCAGGATGGGGCAGGCCTTCTTAGTATGTCCTCTCCCTTTACAGTGATAGCAGGTGAGTGGGATGGGACAGAGGAAGGTATTGTGGGTGCCCTAACCATGGTTATGGCAGTAGAGCCTCTTGGTATATCGAGGCGGGGCGGGGCGAGCTTGATGGGTTCAGGTTCCCCTACTAAGTACTTCACTTAAGGCTTTGTTGGCCTCCAGTTCATACTATTCAGGGTCCATCCATCGGATCTCTCGCTCAATCCTCTGGAAGGTGTCAGCTCCCTGCAAGTCTCTAAGGCACTCCCTGCTCTTTTCCTTGTGCTCCTTTAGCTGTTCTTGGAGGAGCATAATCTTTTCTTCTGTAACATGAACCTCTTTCTCCCATCCTTGGTAAGCTTCTATACCTGCCAGGAGAGATGGGTCCCTAAGATCCATGATGGCCTGGTTGACCCAGGTGTTGAATGGTTTGTCTTCATTAAAAAGATGAGCCTGTTTGACAGTAAGGAAGGGGACACAATATGGGGTGGGTCTGGGGCGGAGGAGGCAAGTGTGGGAGGGGTGGCCCTTGCCAAGGGTGGTGCTAATGAGTAGGTTCTTCCTGTCTCTGAGATTGTAGAATATATATTTTGCCTGCTTAAGGCTGCTGCTGTGAGGGATGAAGAAGTCTTCATCATTGCAGGGTTGCCATCTATCCCCTAGGTGGTTACTGTCATCTTCATCGGTGGAAGATTTTGGAATGAGGGAAGGGAGGGAGTCAGTGGAGGCAGCAGGGGTTAGGCAAGCTTGTTTGGCAGTGGACAGGGTGGCAAGAGAGGCAAGGGCAGTGACACCTTCTTCTTCTTCTTCCTCTTCTTCTTCTTCTTCCATGTTGGTGACATGGAGGTCCCAGGTTGCTATTATATCAGTGGTGGCAGAGTGGGAAGATGGAAGCCTCTTTTTGGCTTCAAACATGTGAAGGGTCCAGAGAAGACAGAGAGGTGGCTGAGGTGTTATATTCAGAGGAGGAAGAAAAGAGGAGGGGGAATTTGTTGTTGATGTTATAGATGGCAGCGGGGGAAGAAGCAGAGGAAGTGGAAGACATTGCTGTTGTTGTTGTTGTGGGTGTGGTAGTAGCTGGTAGTGCTGCTGTCCTTCATCATCTTGGGGTAAGGTATTTATACCTTTGAGGAGAGGTATTCCTGAAGGAGATTCAGAGCATGTAAGTCATTCTTGCTGACCCATGAGTTCTCCAAAGTAGGGTATCCTTTCCATTTGACAAGGTATTGGCGCTGACAGTTGTGCCCATATAGTCTGTCAGCTATAATTTCTTCAACTTTGTATTCTTCTTCTCCTTCTATTGTATCTGGGGGTGGCCTCATGTAGGGTATGCAGGCCTTTGTTTCCTTGTATGGAGAGAGAAGGTTGATGTGGAAGACATTGTGTATCCCCATATTTTAGGGTAGTGCAAGGTGATAGGCAACCGGGGAAATAACTTCTGAGATCAAAAAGGGTCCTAAGTGTTTTGGCCCTAGTTTCTTTGATGGAAGTTTTAGTGACAGGTTGCACCCATCAAGCATGACCTTCTGTCCTACAGAATAGGTGTGGGTTGGTATCGGTGCTTTTGTCCTTCTTTGTAGGGCATTTTGTGCTTGTACTCTTGCTTTAGTTAGTTCCTGGAGGTGATGTTCTACCATGGGGATAGAGTCATTGGGGATGGTCCATTTGGCAGGTGGATTACACCCAGTGATAAGTTGATGCAGGGTGAACCTTGTCTTTTTGTGTTTCCAGAAGTTGTGAGTTAATTCTGCTAGAGGTAGGAGTGTGCTCCAATCGTCTTGTCAGGGGTTTATGAATTGATGGAGGAAGGTCTTGACCCAGAGGTTTATACATTCGCTCTGGCCATCAGTTCTGGGGTGGAAAGCTGTTGACAGGTTTTGTTGTATGCCTGTGGCTTGGCACACAGCTTTAGTGAAATGACCCTTGAATCTGGGGTCTCTGTTGGAGATAATTCTCTGGGGAATGCCAAAGAGGGGATATAAATGTTGGAAGTAAAGGGTGGCAACTCCTTGTCCATCTATTGTCTTGTTACAAGGGATAAACTTGGCAGCTTTCAAGCATCCCTGGTTGACAATGGTGAGTATAGAGTCATATTTTCCAGACTTTGGGAGGTTGGTGATGAGATCCATTGACATGTATTGAAAAGGTCCAGCTTCTACATGTGTGTCAAATCGGTATATTGGTGCTCATTGGTGGTGGTGTGGTTTAGATTCTTGACAGGTGGGGCATCCTTTGACATATTCTTCAACAAATTGACATAGTCTGGGTCCTTCATATTGTCATTTTACTAGGTCCCAAGTATTAGAGATGCCAGGGTGTCCTCCAATGGGTGAATTGTGGATTTCTTGGAGGACCAATCATCATTTGTTGTCATTAGGGGGAGGTAAATTTTGTTGATAAAAAGTTTGGGAGGTAAAATTGTTATGTCATCATTGATCTTCACCCTCTGTTCTAGGTCCTTTCTCCAAGATAGGAGATCAGCAATGGTGTTGGTGGACCCAGGTAGGTGTTGAAGTTCAAAGTCATAATCTTTGAGGAACTCCATCCATTGTGCTTGTCTAGGGGTGATCTTTTGTGCTGACTTGAAATATTTGAGGTTATTATGATCTGAGCGGATTAAGACTTTGTGTAGTGCTCCCAGCAGGAGATGAAAGTTAGCTTTAACTGCATGAATAATGGCCAGGAGTTCTTGGTCATAGATATCATAGTTTCTTTTGGCAGGTGAGAGGGATCTTAAAAAGAAGGTAACAGGGTATTTTCTGTCTTCAAATTCTTGGGAGAGGGTAGCCCCTACAGTGTATGCTGAGGTGTCTGTTTCAAGGATGAAGTGTTTGGAATGGTCAGGGTTTCTGAGGATGGGGTAAGATGTGAATAACTTCTTTAGATGCTCAAAGGCATCATTCTGTATGGTGTTCCATGTCCATTGTCATCCTTTCCTCATAAGGTCATGGAGTGGATGAGCAATGAGGGAATAGTTCTTTATGTAGAAGTTGCCAAAGCCTAGGAATGCTCACATTTCCTTGACTGTCTTTGGTATTGGCCAGTCAGTGAGTGCTTTGACTTTGATAGGATCCATTTTGATGATTCCATCACCTATTATTAGGCCTAGGTAGTCAATTTCTTCTTTGTGGAAGGCACATTTCTTGGGTTTGAGAAAAAGGTCATTTTCCTGTAGTTTCTTGAAGACATTCTTGACCTTTTCTTTGTGATCTTTCCAGGTTCCTTTGGTGGCAATTAGGATATCATCCATATAGATGAATATACCTCCTGTGGTAAGCTCCTCTCTGAAGAGAGAGTCCATCATGGTTTGGAAGGTTGCTTGTGAGTTAGTGAGTCCAAAGTATATAACTTTGGGTTTGAATAATCCCTTGTTGGTTTTGAAGGCAGCCTTCCATTGATCTCCTTCTTTGATTCAAACATTGTTGTATCCCCATCAGACATTAAACTTGGTAAAGTGTTTCTTCTTTGCAAGTTTGGTGATAAGTTCTTTAATGAGGGGAAGGGGGTATTTGTTCTTTTTAGTGAATTCATTGAGTCATCGGTAAACTTGGACCAGTTGCAGTTTCCCATCTTTCTTCTTTACAAAGAAGAATGGAAAGGCATATGGGGATTTAGAAGGTCAGATGTATCCCTTTTTTTGGTGGTCATCAAGGAACTCATCCAGCTTTTCTTGTTTCTTGGGCAATAGAGGGTAGAGTTTTCAGTCTAATGTGGGTGGTGCATCAGGTAAGAGTTTGATGGCATGGTCCCATGGCCATATTCTTAGGAATCTCATGGATTCCTCTCCACTGAATACCTTCTTGAACTGGTGGTATTCTGGTGGAACTAGTTTATCCCATGGGAGTTCTTCTTTTCCTTCAAGGGCTTCAGCTGCTAGTTGGGTGGATGTTGTGGTTTTCCTTATTTTAAGGAGGGGTTTCCATAGGTGCGCATCATTGGTGGAAGCTATGACTTTTCCTTGGAATTTTCCTTTGGCCCAGTCGATCTGTAGGTTCATGGCAGCAAGGAAAGGGTATCCTAAGAGTACAGGTTCATTTCCTATGTCTGTGACAAAGAATTGTTGTTGGAGATTCCTTTCTCCATGCTTAATGTGAAGTTAGACAGCATGGGTAACTTGTCTGGCTTTATTCTTTGTTCCATCAACATTTTGGAGGGTGAGAGGTCAGGATAGTTTGATTAGAGGGAGTTTGTGGTGCTCTGCGAACTTTGTGTGTATGGAGTTCCTGGTGGCTCCACTATCAATGAGTGCATTTGCATCAGCTCATTGGTTCTTCATTTGGAAAGAAATATTCATCTTGATTGCATTAAGTTGTGG
Source organism: Russula compacta (assembly GCA_022376555.1). Lineage (NCBI taxonomy): Eukaryota > Fungi > Basidiomycota > Agaricomycetes > Russulales > Russulaceae > Russula > Russula compacta. Next base: position 19,330 of record WTXH01000252.1, read on the forward strand.
TATGAACATGTCTTTGAAGAACATAGCCCAAATCATAGCTGAGTGATTCAGGCTGTTTGAAATCCACACCATGTTTCTTCATCTCTTCTACCCATTCTTCATGCTGTTCATCAGAGAACTGAACCATTTTTGCAGCAAGTTCAGGGATAGCAGAGGAGGATTTAATAGATTCATTGTCAGAGTCAGGCTTATCTTCTTCTTCTCCATCACTTTCTATAGATTTGATAAAGGTGGAAGAAGAGCATCTAGATTTCTTGTTAGGACAATTGCAAGCCATATGGCCTTGCTTGTCGCATTCAAAGCATCATCCTTCTTTCTTGGCTTTCTCCTTCTCCAGGTCAGTGATAGCCTTTTGGATAACATCTATGTCCATAGGGACAGGTCTATTGTGGTCCTGGTTGTTGTGATTCTGGGTGGAAGGGTTGGGATGTCCTTGGGTATTGGACTGTCTGGTCTTGGTCCATATGGGCCATTTGGAGGTCCCTTGGATTCGTCTTCCCAATAGGACATTCTTGCATCTAAATTTATCATTCTCCTTTCATTGAGCATCAGTCCAGCCATTCCAGTCTTGCAGCAGATTGTCTCTGCTCATTATCACTTCAGCTAGTCCATGTGGAATGCCTTTAGCAAGAAGGTAGAGAGTTTCTTCTGCATCAAGGTTGTACCTGGACTTGTTGGCAAGGTTTCCAAAGGTGGCAAGGTAGGAATTAAGGTCTCCAGCTGACATCTGGAGGTTGAATAGGTTTTCTGTAGCTCTAGTCTTCTGGGTGGTATTTGTAAAAGTGGTGGAAAATGCCAATTCAAATTCAGCCCAGAGGACTTTATCAGTTCTAGGGACAGGTGGGTGATTGGCATATCCTGTAGTTCTTTCATTATGGGCTTTAATTCATTCATTGACCCAGTCTTCAACTTTGGGTCCTCTCATGAAAGAGAGTGCAAGGACCACTCGTGAGAATGGTTGGTCCATGGTAGTATTTTCTCCATTGAGCATCTAATAGAGTTTGAAGTCTCATAGGAAGGTGGCTGATGCAGAGCGATCTCCTGTAAATATGGAAGGAGGGTTTCCATTCCATTTGCCATTAGGTGGTGGTTGCTGTGCTTGTACTCTGGCTACTTGTGGTCCAGGAGGTGGTCCTCCTGCTGGTGGTTGCTGTGGTGGTGGTTGCTGGTGAGCCATGGGTGCTGCGTGGATTATAATCTGAGGTGGTGGCTCTGGTGTGTCTGATGGTAGTTAGTGAACTGCTAGGAAGTTGAGCTGTTTGTCTGGTCCTGGTCCTGGTGGGTCATCTAGTTGGACTGCTGCTATGTGTAGGTTATCTCAATGGGGTTGGGGGGTTCTTCATCAACAGGTGGTGGTGGTTCTGGGTCAACTTGTCCGTGGGTGTCTGGGGTGGCTTGGTGGTATGTAGGAGGACTGGCTTTATCTTCCAAGTGAGGTTGAGGGATGGGAACTGGTGCATCATCTTCTTCAGAAGACGAATCTACTGCTGGTTGTGTGTCTCTTAGGGAATGAAGATCTGTGGATCTTTGTGATGTTGATGCTTCAAGCTGAGGAGGTAATATCACTGGTGTATAGGGTGATCAGGGTGGTTGGTAATCTGGATGATACAGTTCATGGATATGAGGATATCCTGTTCTGATAGCATATGGGGTGAGTTGATCTCCTGGGTAGACCCAATATGTGTTTTGTTCAAATGTTAAGGCAAACCAGAATCCTTCAAAGAATTCTGGTGGGATGTCAATAGGTGGTCTGCTTTCTTCTGGTAGATCTTCCCTTCTAGGGTCTGGTAGGGTGATGTAATAGCCTAGATGCAGCAGTTGGTTGACCCAAAAGACAGGTGCTCCTGTAATATGGTTCAGGAGATCGGGAAATAGTCTTTGTTGAACTCTTCTTCGATTAGTGGGTGGTTCTTCTGGCCCAGCATATGGTAGGGCTCTGTCAATGTGCAAAGCCATAGTAAGCTTGGTCTGGTGTCATGCCCAGGATAGGTGTGTCAGGGTTCTTCAATGTGATTCTAGTGGTCTTTGCTAATCAGTTTAGCCTTCCTTGTCCAAGAAGGTTTCTGTTGATGGTGATGGTTATCTGCTATGGGAGTCAGCTTACTTCAGGCTTAAAGTGGAAGGTGTAGTGATGGTGAGCAGTGGTGCTCAGGAGGGATAGGAGTAGGAGGTTGGTGATGAGGACAAGGCAGAGGAAGAGACAGGTTATGTCTCTCTGTACTGGTATTCAAACTGTGGTTTAACAACTGAGATGTGAGCAAAGGATTGCAAGGCAATCCTGAGTGATTTGGTTTGGTTTCTGGAGCAAAGAATCCATGCAGTGGATTCTGAGTGACTGGTTTTGTTTGGCCTAAGTTCATCTAGGCTTAAACCAAAAGGTTCCAGTTTGTATGGCTTTCAGGAAGCTTGTGTATTGATGTGTCTTCTAATACATCTAACCCAGTTGGCTTTCTCAACTGTGGTTTGTGTCTTTCTGAGGATTGGGTCTAAGGGTGTTGTCCCTTGACTGAATGTTCTTCTGAGTTGCTCCTTGTTCTGAGCTGACTTATTGGTTTTAAATATTGATGAGGATGCCATGTTACTAAACTGGCTCATGTCCTTTAGCCTGTTACTCTTAGTACTAGCTGCCTTGACCTAGTCTTTAGTCTCAGAGATAAGAACAATGATAGAGTTGAATGGATTGGTTGCTATTAGGATAGGGAGGCACTCCCTTCTGACTGTGTGAAGCTTAAAGTCCTGTATTGCACAGAAGACCAAGCTTAAGGCTGGTCCTCAAAACTTGGGGCCTTTATATACTACTGGGAAACAAGGCTGTGCTAGCTGTGCATTGCTGCACTTCTGGATGCTGCATGTGCGCAGTATCTGCAGTAAATTATATGTAATCTGCAGTAAGGTAGAAGGGGAGGTGACATGTCCATTAAGGGACTGCGCCACAGCAAATGCATAATGAGAAATGGGGTGTGTATCAAGTAGAAGAGAGGGTACCAAGAGAAAGAAAAGAAATTGTATAGGTAAGTACTTGTACCTGTATTGCAAGTCTTTACCAGCTGTCATTAGGCCATGACACTCATCCTCTAAAGAAGGTGATGCACCAGATTCTCGACCTCACACAGGAGATGAAGCCAGTCCCCCTACCTACCACCAAGTCACCCCAGACATCCATGAACAAATAGATGCAGGACCACCACCTGACGACAAAGAACCCCCTCAACCTCATTGGGATGATCTACACATAGCAGCAGTCCAAACTAGATGACCCACCAGCATAAGAATCAGATGAACAGCTCAATTTCCTAGCAGTTCGTTAACTACCACCAGATGCACCAAAACCACCACCTCAGATTATAATTCATGCAGTACCCATGGCTCACCAGCAACCACCACCACAGCAACCACCAGTAGGAGGACCACCTCCTGAACCACAGATAGCTGGAGTACAAGCACAACAACCACTGCCTAATGGCAAATAGAATGGAAACCCTCCTTCCATATTTGCAGGAGATTGCTCTGCATCCACTACCTTCCTGCAAGATTTCAAACTCTATTGGATGCTCAATGGAGGAAATACTACCATGGACCAACCATTCTCATGGGTGGTCCTTGCACTCTCATTCTTAAGAGGACCCAAAGTTGAAGATTGGGTCAATGAATGAATCAAAGCCCTTAATGAAAGAACCACTGGAGACACCAATCACCTACCTGTCCCTAGAACCAATGAAGTCCTCTGGGCAGAATTTAAATCAGCATTTTCTGCCACCTTCATAGACACAACCCAGAAGACTAGAGCCACAGAAAGCCTATTTAACCTCCAGATGTCAGCCAGAGATCTCAATTCCTACCTTGCCACCTATAGAAGCCTTGCCAACAAGTCCAGGTACAATCTTGATGCAGAAGAAACTCTCTACCTTCTTGCTAAAGGCATTCCACATAGACTAGCTGAAGCTGTAATGAGCAGAGACAATCCACCACAGGACTGGAATGGTTGGACCAACACTCTATGAAAGGAGAATGATAAATTTAGATGCAAGAATGTCCTATTGAGAAAATGAACATAAGGAACTTCCAAATGGCCCATATGGACCAAGACTGGACAGTCTAATAACCAAGGATGTCCCAACCCTTCCACCTAGAACCAAAACAACCAGAACCACAATAGACCTGTCCCTATGGACATAGATGTCATCTGAAAGGTTATCACCAACCCAGAGAAGGAGAAAGCCAAGAAAGAAGGACAATGCTTTGAATGCAACAAACATGGCCATTTGGCTCGCAATTGTCCTAACAAGAAAGCTAGATGCTCCTCCTCCACCTTCATCAAATCCATAGAAAGTGATAAAGAAGAAGAGGACAAACCTGACTCCAATGACAAATCCATTAAATTTTCCTCTTCTATCCCTGAACTCACTGCAAAGATGGTTCAATTCTCCAATGAACAGTGCAAAGAATGGGTAGAAGAGATGAAGAAGCATAGTGTGGATTTCAAACAGCCTGAATCACTCAGCTATGATTTGGGCTATGGTCTTTAAAGACATGTTCATACCATGACTTAATACAATGAAGACAAATATTTATCTCCAAACAAAGAACCAACAAGCCAATGCAAATGCACTTATTGACAGTGGAGCTACCAGGAACTTTGTACACACAAAGTTTGCAGAGCACCACAAACTCCCCCTAGTCAAATTATCTCCACCTCTCACCCTCAGAAATGTTGATGAACAAAGAACAAAGCTGGACAAGTTACCCACACTGTCCAACTCCATGTCAAGCATGGAGAAAAGAACCTCCAACAATTCTTCATCACAGACATATGAAACAAACCTATGCTCTTTGGATACCCTTTTCTTGCTGCCATGAACCCACAAATCAACTGGGCCAAAGGAAAATCCCAAGGAAAGGTCACAGCCTCCACTGATAATGCACATCTATGGAAACCCCTCCTTAAAATAAGAAAAACCATGGCATCTACCCAACTAGCAGCTGAAGCCCTTAAAGGAAAAGAAGAACTCCCATGGGATAAACTAGTTCCACCAGAGTACCACCAGTTCAAAAAGGTATTCAGTGAAGAAGAATCCATGAGATTCACAGGAATACAACCATGGGACCATGCCATCAAGCTTCTACCTGATGTGCCACCTGCATTAGACTGCAAACTCTATGTCATGCCCAGGATAGGCATGTCAGGGTTCTTTGGTGTGATCCTAGTGGTCTTGACTAACCATTTTGGCCTTCCTTGTCCAAGAAGGTTTCTGTTGATGGTGATGGTTGTCTGCTGTGGGAGTTAGCCTATTTTAGGCTTAAAGTGGAAGGCATGGTGATGGTGAGCAGTGATGCTCAGGAGGGATAGGAGTGGGAGTAGGAGATTGGTGATAAGGAGGACAAGGGAGAGGAAGAGATGGGTTATGTCTCTCTGTACTGGTATTTGAATGGTGGTCTAACAACTGAGATATGAACAAAGGATTGCCCTGCAATCCTGAGTGATTTAGTTTAATTTCTGGAGTGAAGAATCCATGCAGTGGATTCTGAGTGACTAGTTTTGTTTAGCCTAAGTCTGTCTAGGCTTGAACTAAAAGGTTCTGGTTTGTATGGCCTTTAAGAAGGCTGTGTAGTTAACTTGCTTTCTGATGTGTCTAACCCAGTTGGCTTTTGCAACTGCAGTCTGTGTCTTTCTAATGATTACGTCTAAGGGTGTTGTCCCTTGACTAAACATTCTTCTGAGTTGCTCCTTGTTCTGAGCTGACTTGTCAGTCTGAAATATCAGCTCTGTATCTCTGTATGGTTAAATGTCTCTGTATGGTCTGCATCCTTTAACAAGGATGGCATTAATTTGATTACTCTCAGTGACAGCTGTCTCAGCTTCAATCTCTTCAGAGATGAGAGTAACAAAAGAGTCAAGTGGAATAGTTGCTCTTTAGACTAGGGAGGCACTCCCTTCTATGAGGCTTTAAAGTCCTGTATTGAACAGAAGACCAAGCTTAAGGCTGGTCCTCAAAACTTGGGGCCTTTATATACTACTGGAAAATAAGGCTGTGCTAGCTACACATTGCTGCACTTCTGGATACTGCACATGCACAGTATCCACAGTAAATGTACAGTAATCCACAGTAAGGTAGAAAGGAAGGTGACACATCCATTAGGGGACTGTGCTGCAGCAAGTACATAGTAAGAAATGGGGTGCGTATCAAGTCAAAAAGGGGGTACCAAGAGAAAGAAAAGAAATTATATAGGTGAGTACTTGTATTCATATTGCAAGTCCTTACCAGCCATCATCAGGCCATGACATTCACTCCCTGCTTAACATCCTTAGATCCTGTGTAGGATGGGGCAGGCTTTCTTGGTTTGGCCCTTTCCCTTGCAGTGATAGCAAATAAGGGGGATGGGGCAGAAGAAGGTATCATGAGTGCCCCAACCATGGTTGTGACAGTATATTCTTTTGTTGGGGCAAGGTGTGGCAGGGTGAGATGGGTGGTGAGGTTGACAGGTTTGGATTCCCTTACTAAGTATGTCTTTTAAAGCTTTGTCAGCTTCAGGTTCATACTCTTCAGGGTCCATCCATCAGATTTCTCAGATGAGTCTCTGAAATGCATCAGCACTTTGTAGATCTCATAGGCACCCCCTGCTATTCCCTTGCTCCTTCAATTTCTCCTCTAGGAGTTTAATCTTCTCCCTGGTGATACTGGCCTCCTTCTCCCATCCTTGGTATGCTTCAAGACCTGCTAGAAAGGACAGGTCTCCAAGGTTGATTGTTGCCTGGTTTACCCAGGTGGAAAATGTTTCCTCTTCATTGAAGAGGTAGGCTTGGTTGACAGTCAGAATGGGGACATGGTAGGGGGCAGGCCTAGGATGGAGAAGATGGGTGTGGGAGGGGTGGCCTCTGCCAAGAGAGCCACTGATCAATGGGGCTTTCTGTTGAGATGGAACATCTGCACAGCTATGCCCAGACTGGACAGTCTCACTGTCATGGTGGACTATTGGGATGCTTACACTTACTAATATTCTTGCCTTATATGTACATATTTCCCACAGCTCGGCTGGAGTCATCACCACTTCCCCCTCCCTACCTTACCCTACTGTTATTACACTCCTGCCGATCCCTTCTGCTGTGGTGTTGCCTCGGCTCATTATTAAACTACTTACACTAATATGCCGACGAGTTTCGTGGCCTTACTGCCACTGAAACACGTCATAGACTGCCGATGACTCCGCCTAAATAGTTATGTATAAATACGCTCATAGAAGGGGACCAAAAGCCTTAAGCTTGGTCTCTTGTGAATCTTAGACATTCTCAGAGCAATCCTCCGAGTGATCCGAAGCTTCCCAGCCCCTTTTCCCTCCCACTTGCGCCCTAGAACGTACCCTAGGGTCTGCTAAGCGACTTAGTGACGCATTTCACTTAATCTACCATATATAGTAAACCGAGTCCCGATTGGGAACTCTTCGAACTCCGACACATACGATTAGCGCTCAGAAAGGTGTTGCCTTTCTTTGCTTCAGACAGACGAAAGGTCACTGAGTAATGGACCTCTCAGTGCTCTATAGAATCACCCTATCTGCACCAGAACCCCCAGCAGGAAGGAGCAGCTCCTTCCATTCACGACCTTAGTGGCATACCAACGAACTAAGTGCAATACAAGGCGTATCAGCACTCCAGACATCCCTTCCTTTGGAAACTCATCTTGAGTATCCAAATCGACTCCTTCACACCTAGATCCCCTTCCTCCTTCAGGAGATAGGGAATGACAGCAGCCAGCACCACCACTACCCACAGCCGTTCTAACAAGGCATTAGAACTCCACAGAAGACGACCAAGATAGTGGTCACCAATGCAGATATCATCCTACACCTACAACAGAAAGACAGAGACAGGCCAGACGCCTTACCCCTCATAGCAATAGAACAAACAGCCAAGGAGGCTGCCAGACAGAAACATCGACAGAACCGCCACGCTTCGTCCAGCATGACACTCACACTCAGGGGTTCAGTAGAACTGGCCCAGACATTACAAGGGGCACTTAATGCTCTAGGACAATTATGAACTTAGTGAGCACATGTTGGCACATGGACTGCATGGACACCTATGTACATATGATACCCTAGAACAATGTGATTATGCCCTTATGGCCGATCTAAGAACTCTCTTTTGTTATCTGACCTGATTATTATATAATTGAACTGTTTCAGATTGACACTTTACCTACTGTCTTTATGATCACATAGTTACATTCACATATGGACCTTTTAGCATGGTTCTATGCTTATGTGTACCCCTTCTGAGGGCTCAGGGTATGTGTGGACTTATCAGACTCACCCAAATGTAGAATACAGTGTATATGCGATATTGTGGATGCCTGTACTCACCCCTTAAGGGCTTATGGATATATGTAGACCATAGGGACTATAAATATACCCTTGGGAGTGAGCAAGACACCTCATCTCCTACAGAGTCAATCCTCTGTGTGAACACCTCTCTTCAGCTGCACTTCATCACTTTCCTATCTCTGAGGTTATAAAAAATGTAATTGGCCTGCTTAATGTCACACTGGACAGAGTGTGGCAGTTCTGTCAATGTTTCTGTTTGGCAGCTCCCTTGGCTGCTCATTCTCTTTGTCTGGTGGTTAGTTCATCTGGTCTATCCCTATCCCTCTGCTGTAGATGTAGGATGATATCTGCATTGGTGACCATCATCTTGGTCATCTTCTGTGGAGTTCTAACACCTTGTTAGAACAGCTGTTGGTAGTGGTGGTGCTAGTTGCTGTTATCCTCTATCTCCTGAAGGAGGAAGGGGATCTAGGTGCAAAGGAGTCAATTTGGATACTTAAGATGCATATCCAAAGGAAGGGATGTCTGGAGTGCTGATACACCTTGTATTGCACTTAGTTTATTGATGTGCCACTAAGCTCATGAATGGAAGGAGCTGCTCCTTCTTGCTGGGTTGCTAATGCAGAGGGGTTGGTTCTATAGAGCACTGAGAGGTCTGTTACTCAGTGACCTTCATCTGTGAAGTGAAGAAAGGCAATGCCTTTCTGAGCACTTAGTGTATGTGTCAGAGTTCGAAGAGTTCCCAACTGGGACTTGGTTTACTATATATGGTAGATTAAGTGAAATGCATCACTAAGTCACTTAGCAGACCCTAGGGTACATTCTAGGGTGCAAGTGGAAAGGGAAAGGGGTTGTGATGCTTTGGATCACTTGGAGGATTGCTCTGAGAATGTCTAGGATTCACAAGAGACCAAGCTTAAGGCTTTGGTCCCATTCTATGAGTGTATTTATACATGGCTATTTAAGTGGAGTTTCTGGCAGCAATTGACATGTTTCAGTGGCAGTAAGGCCATGAAAACCATTGGCAGATTAGTGTAAGTACTTTAGTAAGTAGCTGAGGCAACACAACAGCAGTCTGGGGTGGCAAGAGCATAATAGAGGGTATGTAAAGTAGGGTGGGGGAAGTAATGACAACTCTGGCCAGACCATGAGAAATACATACATATATGGACAAAAGATTAGTAAGCATAAGCATCCCAACTGTCCACCATAACATGACCCCCTGTTTGGAGTCTTTGCCACTTCTTGTTGACTTGCAAGGGGCAGTGGTGGTGGTAGTGGGTGGTGCTCTGGCATTTGGAGCATCTCTTGTTGCATCTGTTGTGGGTGTGGGTGATTTCTTCTTCAATGAAACCCCAATCTCCTTCAATCTTCCTGGTGCACAGGTGCATAGAGACACAAAATCCCTGAAGTACTTGCCTTATGGCCTCTTGCTCAAGAGACCCAAGGGGTTGGTGGCTTTGGAGGCCTGTTGCTATCCTCCTATATGCATCAGCCTCTTATAGTCCTCCCATCCACTCTACCATTTTGATTTTTTGATAGGCCAATTTGATCTTGACCCATGTTAACTCCTGCTCCATGAACATGACCTCTTGCTCCCAGCATCTGTAAGCTCATAGTCCTGCAAGAAGGGACTCATCTGCTAGGTCTGCTGTGGCCCAGGTGACTGCTTTGGCAAAGGGCTCTCTTCCTGAGAAGATGCACTTCTGTTGAGGTGTAATGTGTGGGCATGGGTATGGTACTGGGCTGGGATGAAGCAGGGAGGTGTGAACTGGCTCCCCTCTGCCCTGACAGGTGCTAACAAGGGGGTATTTGGTATTCTGGATGTGGTATTTATGGTAGGCGGCTGGGCTGGCTCCACCATTTGGAAGGGGACTGTGAAGGGCTCATCAGTGGTGGTGATCCACCCTTCTCCAGGGTGGCTGTCTTTATCATCCTCCTCCCAGTCATCCTGCTCTCAGTTCTCTCTCTGGTTCTCATTTTTGGTCCATACTCCCTTGTCCTCCTCCTCCCCCTCCTTATATGCACATGGTCATTTGTACTAGAGGTGGTGAAGGGTGTTTGCAATGTTATTTGTTATAACATTATGCATGAGTATGGAGGTTCCTCCATTTGGGTTGTCATGTTTGCTGTCTGGGGGGGGTAACAAGGGTGGTGTCTCTGTCCTCATTGTTTCATTCCTTTTGGTTGAAAGCATTGAGGATGGCATACAACCCAGTTGCAAGCCAGGTTGCATCTGCAGAGGTCTCAAAAGTAGGGGATTCTGGTTCCAAAGGGGGGGGCAAGGGGGAGCATACTGCACCAGCATCACTACTGGCACAATCTTCAAGATTAAGGAGAGAGAATGGGTTGTAACTGGATAGGGAGGTGGTTCATTCGTAGGAGGTTGGGACAGTGGACATGTTGATTGGTTTGGTGACTGAATATTGTGAAAGGTAGGAATGGTGAAAGCAGTGGTGAGGTAGGAGCTTGTGTTTTAGGTGTGTTGTGGGTGTGATGTGGGAGCATAGTAGTGGGTGTTCACTGCTGTTGTTTGGAGGTGGTTTGGAGGGTGCTTTTATAGCTGGTTGGGTGATTGGGATCAGTGTCATGGTGCGGCTAGCTGGCAAGCTAGAGAACCACAGGGACATCTGGTGAGAGCCATCAGAGCCTAAGGATAGAGTCTAGCAATACTCTGGAGGGCAGATCATTAGGAAACAAGGAGGTAAGTATGGCTCATAGATGTTCAAGACAGGATTCAGAAGCGCAGCCCAGTTATGCTGTTCGGGCTGGCACATGCAATATGGCATGGACAATGCTTAGTAGGATGCCTGCAAGGCAGGATGATGAAGCTAGGACACTTGAGTAAGCACTATGACTGTGCTTGACTAATGGTTAGTCAGAAGCGATGAGTAAGGGCTTGGGAAGTCCTTTAGTATTGCTAAGGTATCAGTCAGTGCTTTAGTAAGTGCACTATCTTTAGATTACTGCTTGGTGAGCGGATTGCTCAGCTTACTATACTATGCTCACTGTACAATTACTGTACCATACTAATTTGGACTAGGACCTAGGCCTTAGGCCTATCATGTATATAAGCGCATTAGGCACTCAGGCAAGGACTCTCTAAGTCGAGTCTCTTGTCCTGTCCCTGTCTAGTCCTTGACTAGAAGTATACAGGCTTTTGTGACCTTGTTGTTGCCCCAGGGGGAGACTCGTGGCATGCTTTCCACTCTCCGCAAGCAGTGTGGACATTCCACTTGCAGCTGAAGTCCAGCTATCACAGTCATGGTCTACACCGGTGACAATCGGTGGAAGTCACTAAGTAGCTCCGGCATGTGCAGGTCATTGCTGCTGACCCATGAATTGTCTAATGCAGGGTAGCCTTTCCATTTGACTAGGTATTGCCATTGTCTTTTTTGTCCATGTTTCCTTTCTGTGATGATTTCATCCACTTCATACTCTTCCTCTCCTTCAATGGTTTCAGGTGCTGGGTGCTTGAATGGGATGCCATACTCTATGGTTTCCATATAGGGTGATAATAGATCCACATGAAACACTGGATGTATATGCATGTGTGCTGGCAAATTGAGCTGATAGGTGACTGGAGATATCTTTTTCTTAATAATGAAGGGTCCTAGGCATTTTAGTTCCATCTTTTTTGATGGTGCCTTCGTCTTTATGTTGCTTGCATCTAGCCAGACTTTGTCTCCAGTCTTGAATGTTCTGACTGGTTTTGTTATGGCTGTCTTTTTCTGTAGGGCTTGATGCATAATTTCCCTTGCTTTTGTTGGTTCCTTGAGTCTGATGTCTACAGCTGGTACTTCTTTGTCTCCTTCTGTCCAAATTGCCTGAGGGTTACATCCCATGATTAACTGATAGGGTGTGTGGGATGTTCCTTCATGTTTCCATGAATTGTGAGCAAATTCTGCCACTGGAAGGTATGTAGCCCAGTTGTCTTGTCTTCCATTGACAAAGTGTCTTAGGAACATTTCAACCCATTGATTCATGTGTTCACTTTGTCCATCGGTTCTAGGGTGAAGCACAGTGCTAAGGTTTTGTTTGGTGCTTATCACTTTGCATAGTGTTCTTGTGAAGTTTCCAGTGAAATGAGGGTCTCTGTGTAACCAGCCTGGGGTGATGGTTCAACACCATTGCGCCCCTGTAAGTTGCGGAACCGGCCAACTGGAACGTTCTGACTCTGTTTTGTGTTTCCCACCCCATTTCATGTACATCAGCTTGTGATTCTTGAGCAACCTTTGCTACTGGTCGCTATTGTCTCCTTCGTGTTTCAGGTATAAATAGGTAGTAACACTGCCCCCTCAGGCCCTAGGCCTGCCCTTAAGTACTATGTACTATATATAGGGGACTCATTACGCCTGGTAGAGGCAATTTGAGTCTCTTGTCTCAATCTTATCAGTGTTCTATCTTCCTGCGGGTGGCTACTGAGTTGAAGCTCAGCAAGTGGTAACCCTGTTGTCGATATCGACTTCACCTCTATAAGTCTTCTAGGTCACTTCAAGACCTAGCTCATCGACATAGTGTGTCTTCTGTTGCTGTCAAACCCTTGGCGGTGACACTCTGTCAGATATGATGTGTTTGGGGGTTCCAAACCAGGGAAAGAGGTGCTGAAGGTACAGTTGTGCCACTCCTTCTCTGGTGATTTCCTTGTTACAGGGTAGGAATTTGACTGCTTTGGAACACCCTTGGTCTACGATGGTGAGGATGGTGTCATATCCTTTAGACTTTGGTAATTTGGTTATGAAGTCCATGGACACATATTGGAAAGGTCCTTCTTCCACTGGGGTGTCAAAGTGATGTAGGGGGGCTTTTGCAGTTTGGATGGTCTTATTTTCCTGGCATTTGGCACATCCTTTGATGTATTTTTTGACAAATTCTCAAAGTTTGGGGCCATGGTAACATCTTTTGACTAGGTCCCAGGTGTTTGAGATCCCTGGGTGGCCACCTATGGGTGCATCATGTATTTCCTTGAGGGTTTGTTGTCGCTTCTTGTTGTCATTTGGGAGGTAAAGGGTTCAAATAAATAGGTTATCAGGGAGGATGGTAGTTTGTTCATTGTTTACCCCCTCTTCAAGGTCTTTTCTTCATGATAGAAGGTCTGCAATGGTATTTTGTTTTCCTGGAAAGTGATGGATGATGAAGTTGTAGTCTGCCAAGTAGTTCATCCATCTTGCTTGTCTAGGTGTTACTTTTCATGCCACTCGGAAGTATTTCAGGTTGTCATGGTCCGAGCGTACTTTGATTTGATGCCTTGCTCCCAGAAGGAAGTGTTTGAAGAATTTAACTGCTGATACTATTGCCAGCAGTTCTCTATCATAGATGTCATAGTTGCGTTCCGCTTGGTTGAGTGACTTTGAAAAGAACGCAACTGGGTGTTGTCCATCTTCAAATTCCTGTGTTAGGGTGGCTCCAATGGCATAGTCCGATGCATCTGTGTCTAGTGTAAATGGTTTGGTTTGATCAGCATTCCTGAGGATGGGATAGGATGTGAATTTATTCTTGAGGTATTTGAATGCTTCATCGGCTTTTTGACTCCATTCCCATTTCTTGCTTTTCTTTGTTAGTTCATGAAGTGGTCGCGCAATTAGGGAATAATGATCAATGAAGTCTTTGTAGAAGTTTCCAAAGCCTAGGAAGGCCCTGTGTCACACTAGGATGTCACATGTCTTAGTGTGAGGGTTTGAGTTCAGTTCAGTTCAGTTTGGGGTTTGGACACCTTGTCCAAGTCTGGTTTCTGGTATGGTTCAAGGTTTGGAGTTCTGTCCTTAGAACTTGTATGGTTGTGGGTTCTGAATAGCATGTAGCGGTGCCAGCTGTTCTGTTATCACTCTAGGAAGTGATGTCTGGAGGTGCAATGATGTCTTGTATTGCACTTAGTTTGTTGGTGTTCACGCTAAGGTCATGAATGGAAGGGGTTCTGGTGTCTTGTAGGAGCGGCTCCTGGTTGCTACTGGTGTGTCATAGTATGCAGCACATATTATAGAGGTTGTAGTATGTGACTTGTTCATATAGATGACTAGAGTTCCTTTACTAGTGGCCTTTGTATAGATGGCTAGAGTTCCTTTACTAGCAGCCTTCAGGTTCGGGTTCTGGGTGGGAAAGACGGCATCTTTCTGTCTGAGTTTGGTCGGAGTTTCAAGTGAAGAGCAAATGTGGCTCTAAGTCGATTTAGCAGGCCTTAGGGTATGTTCTAAGGTGCAAGAGGATAGTTCTGATGGTTCTTAAGCTTAAGTTCACAAGGGATGAACTTGGAAGTCCTGTATTATACAAGAGACTAAGCTTAAGGCTTGAGTCTTGCTTTGGGGGGCTTTTATAGGCCCTGTGGCTAATGTACAGTAAGTACATATGACTAAGTAAATGGATGATGCGTCTCTATGGCATCATACTAAGCATATATGACTACAAGATAGTAAGCATGTATGACTAAGTAAGTGATGATGCGTCTAGATGGCATCTTACTAAGCCTATATGACTAAGAGGCTGGATGATGCGTTCAAGCGGCATCATGAGGCTGTGAGACTATGAAACACAATGGCACATTAGTCTGAACATATTAGTAATGAGCTGAGGCGACATGACATAAAGTGGAGGGCAGTGAAGCGTAATAGAGGTGTGGTAATGTATAGGGATGGATGTGAAAAGGGCTCCCTGCCAGTCTGTGAGAAAGCGAATACTATATATAGTGAAAAATGATGTAAGCATAAATAGTCTGGCAGTCCATAACAGATGAAGTTCTCTGTGGCTCCACTGTCCACAAGTGCTGTTGCATCGGCCTTTCTGTTCCATAAACATAGTATTATTTGAGTTTGTACTGATTGAATCTTGGGTACAAATACATTATTTGTGAACAGTGCCTGAATGATGGCTGTGTCATTCAGGTGGTTGAAAAATCCACCCCTTTGGCTTGCATTGCATTCATCCATTGCACCTTCTTGTCGTCAGAGAAGGTGACCATTCTATTGACCATATCTTCAATTTCTACCATTTTTGAGGTTCTTCTTTGGCCTCTTCCATTTCCTTGTCTTCTTCTTCATAGTATTCATTATTGCTTTGGACCATCTTAATGTAAGATGGTTTCTGGAGTGGCCTCTTCTTGGTGGGGCAGTTCTTGGCCATGTGCCCTTGCTTGCTACATTCGAAGCATCGTCCTTCTTCTCTGTGCTTCTTCTTGGCTTCATCGGTTTCTGCTTTCCTAATGGTATCCACCTGCATAGGAGTACCATTGGTGTAAGGACATCTCTGGGTGAACTGGGGTCTCAGAGGTGTGGCAGTATGGCAGGGTGGTGGTTTCTTAGGTCCCCAGTTTGGCATGGGCCATTTCCCTTCTCCAAAGATCAGGTTCTCTTGCTCCTGTACTTTGGATTCCTTCTGGACTGCCTGGACATAGCCATTGAAGGTGGTTAGTCCAGGGTGCATTCTGAGTGTTCATCATCCTAATCCAGATGGTAGTCCTTGTAGGAACATTTGTAGTGTTCCTGGGGTGTCAGGGGCATATCCAGCTTTTGCAGTCAGGTTTCTGAACTGAGCTATATATCTGTCTAGGTCACCTTGTTTCATTCTGAGTTGTTGGAGCATGGTGATAGCTTTGGTAACCTTGTGGATATTGGTGAATGCAGCAGTAAAAGCTGTTTCAAATTCTGCCCAGTGGACTTCATCCTGCATGGGTACATTGTTGGTGTGATGTTGATTGCTAAGGTGATTAACTTGTTGGTAGACCCAGTCATTGACTAGGGGTCCTCTGATGTAGGATAAGGCTAAGGCTGCTCGCTTGTATTGAACTTGCATTGCTTCATTGTCCTCATTGAGCAGTTTGTAGAGTTTGAACTCCCTTAGGAACTTGTTGCTTCAACTTCTATCTCCTGTGTATATTTCTGGGGGTGTGCCATTCCATTTTCCATTGCCTGGGGGAGGAGCAGCTTGTGCTCCTGCTTATTATGGACCTGGGGGTGGTCCTCCTGTAGGTGGCTAGGGTTGCTGAGGTTGTTGGGGTGGTATGTTGGCCATAAAGACTTGTATGGGTGGCTGAGGCAGGGGCAGGTCTGGTTGTTGGTCTGCTGGGGCTATTTGAATCTGTGGCCTAATGTGATAGATTGCTAGAAGGTTAACTTGTTTGCCTAGTTGTTTAACGTCTTCTGGGAGTTGTGGTTCTTGTTCCAGGGGTTGTGGAGCTTCAATTTGCTCGTGGTGTGCCAGAGTTACTTCATGGTATGTAGGGGGGTCAGCTTCTTCTGATGTATGAGGTCTGTCTTCAGATCCTTCACTGGCTGTGTGTTTGTCTCTGTTTCCTTCTTCAGAGGAGTCATGTGCTTTGCTTCTTAGTTCTCTAGGGGAGTGGAGGTCAGTGGAATGGGTGCAAGGGGTGTGAGTTTCTGGTGCTGTGTCTTCTAGCTCTTCTGCAACTACTACAGGGGTTAATGTGACTTGCTGAGCCTGGTAATTGGGGTGGTAGGGGTTGTCTACTGGTGGATATCCTGTTCCTGCTCCTCTGTGTTCAATTCTATCTTGGTCATATGCCCAAAGAACTCCATTTTCATCTCTGGTGAGGGTGTACCAGTATCTATGGATGAATTCAACTGGGTATCTTCTGATTGCACTGGTATTTTTGCTGGGGACATCAAGGGTGTATCCTCAGTATGTTCCTTGGACTGTCCAATAAATGTTAGGTCCTGTGATGTAATCTGGGAGATTTGGTTCTGATCTTCGTTCAAGGTGGACCCTTGTGCTTCCTTCCCAAGCCTTTGGGTAGACAAGTGGTTCTCTTCAGAATTCTTCCATGTTGACTGATAAGCTTGGTCTAATGTCACACTGGATGGAGCATGGTGGTTCTGTCAATGTTTCTGTTTGGCAGCTCCCTTGGCTGCTCGTTCTTTTTGTCTGGTGGTTAGTTCATCTGGTCTATCCCTATCCCTCTGCTGTAGATGTAGGATGATATCTGCATTGGTGACCATCATCTTGGTCATCTTCTGTGGAGTTCTAACACCTTGTTAGAACAGCTGTTGGTAGTGGTGGTGCTAGTTGCTGTTGTCCTCTATCTCCTGAAGGAGGAAGGGGATCTAGGTGCAAAGGAGTCAATTTGGATACTTAAGATGCATATCCAAAGGAAGGGATGTCTGGAGTGCTGATACACCTTGTATTGCACTTAGTTCATTGATGTGCCACTAAGCTCATGAATGGAAGGAGCTGCTCCTTCTTGCTGGGTTGCTAATGCGAGGGGTTGGTTCTATAGAGCACTGAGAGGTCTGTTACTCAGTGACCTTCATCTGTGTGAAGCGAAGAAAGGCAATGCCTTTCTGAGCACTTAGTGTATGTGTCAGAGTTCGAAGAGTTCCCAACTGGGACTTGGTTTACTATATATGGTAGATTAAGTGAAATGCATCACTAAGTCACTTAGCAGACCCTAGGGTACATTCTAGGGTGCAAGTGGAAAGGGAAAGGGGTTGTGATGCTTTGGATCACTTGGAGGATTGCTCTGAGAATGTCTAGGATTCACAAGAGACCAAGCTTAAGGCTTTGGTCCCATTCTATGAGTGTATTTATACATGGCTATTTAAGTGGAGTTTCTGGCAGCAATTGACATGTTTCAGCAGCAGTAAGGCCACAAAAACTGTTGGCAAATTAGTGTAAGTACTTTAGTAAGTAGCTGAGGCAACACAACAGCAGTCTGGGGCAGCAAGAGCATAATAGAGGGTATGTAAAGTAGGGTGGGGGAAGTGATGATGACTCTGGCCAGACCATGAGAAATACATACATATATGGACAAAAAATTAGTAAGCATAAGCGTCCCAACTGTCCACCATAACACTTAAGGCCTTTGCTGCAGGGGATGAAGAATTCTTCATCTTCATGATGTTGCCATCCTTCTCTCAGAAGGCTATAGTTGCTGTCATAGGTGGGGGGGCTCAGAGATAAGGGAAGGGATGGAGCCAGTGGATGTGATGGGGGTGGGGCAGACTTTTTTGGCAGCAGAGAGGGCAGCTAGGGAGCCTAGGGCAGTGGCACCATTGTCATCCTCCATGTTGGTAACATGGAGGTTCCAAGTCGCTATGATGTTGGAAGTGGCAGAAGGGGATGATGGGACCCTCTTCTTGGTTTTGAACATACAGAGGGTAGCTTTGAGCAACTGGTAGTGCTCATTGTCTGAGGCAACCTCGGCAGCATCTTCAGCTGCTTCTTTCTTGAAATTGGCCATCATAGGGTGGCTTTTAATGGCAAGTTGGGGGAGGGCATCATCTAGAGAAGACAGGGAAGTGGCTGAGGTATTATACTTGGAGGAAGAGGTGAAGAGGAGGGAGAGGTAGGAGTCATTGGCAATGTTGTTGTTGTTGTTGGAGGTAAACAAAGTAGAAGACATTGTTGTTGTTGTTGTGGGTGTTGGTAGAAGCTGGTAGTGCTGCTGTTGTCTCATCATCTTAGGGTAGGGTATTTATACCTTTGAGGAGAGGTATTTCCAAAGGAGATTTGGAGCATGTAGGTCATTCTTGCTAACCCATGAGTTCTCCAAAGTAGGGTATCCTTTCCATTTGACAAGGTATTGGTGCTGATGGTTGCACCCATGTAGCCTATCAGCTATAATTTCTTCAACTTCATATTCTTCTTCTCCTTCTATTATATCTGGGGGTGGCCTCATGTAGGGTGTGCCATAGGCCTTTGTTTCCTTGTATGGAGATCGAAGGTTGGTGTGAAAGACATTGTGTATCCCCATATTTTGGGGTAGCACAAGGCAAGACTCACTTGGTGGTGGGGATACTTTGCTAGCCTCAAGCCTCATCCTAAGGTCCAGGACATGGACACCCCTACAGAAGATGAGCTCAGTGCCATTGAGCAGTGGGAGCATGATGACTCTGTAGCATCTTACCTACTATCCCAACACCTCCCTGACATCACTGTCATGTGCCTCAGTAGCTGTGCATCAGCTAAGGAACAGTGGGACATCATCACCAAGGAGTTCCAGGCCAAGAGCACCTTTGTGCAGGCCAATCTCCACCGATCCTTCCAGGAGATGTGTTGCACAAAGGGGGGGACATCAAAGAGTTCTTGGGCAATCTCTGCTACAAGAAGGAAGAATTAGCAGCCACAGGCATGCACATCACAGATAAGGAGTATAAGCACACCATACTCCAGGGCATCCCTGGTGAGCTAGCTACCTTCACCTCACACATCCTTTCCTCCACCTTACTTGTCCATGGCGCCAAATCTGTCAGCACTGAAGCCCTGATTAATCAGATCTGTGAAGAGGCAGATCTGCTGAGAACCCACTGTGCAAAGGGACAGAGCAACCAGGGGGGGAAGAAGGACTCACCAGATGAGGCCTTGGTTGCCACCAGCATAGAGGGTGGCAAGAAGCATTGCAAGGGCAAGTGCCACAACTGTGGCAAGCCTGGGCATTGGGCAAGGGAGTGTAGATCCCCAAAGAAGGAGAGGAGCAAGCGCACAAGCACACTGCAGGCTGCACAGACATCCAGCTCCACCCCAAAGCCAGAAAACAAGCCAGTAGGCTCTGTGAATGTAGTAGTTGCCCCTGATTTTAAGGGCAATGGTTTTTGGATGGCTGAGGAGGAGATACTGGACAACAATCTCATGTGCATAGTCGGTGCTGAGCCAGACCCACTCCTTGGTACATCAGACAACGCCAACAGCATGCAGCACTCAGAGGAGGAGGGGGACCAGGATCTTGAACCAGAGGCACTCATTGAGGTGGGGGCTGTCATCACACCAGCCAATGAGGGTGAAGATGCTTGCATTCACACTGAATTATATGACTTGGGCACAATGTGGCACATCAGTCCCTACAAGCCCAACTTCATTACCTACTCGCCCCTTGCCCCACCTGTCTTCCTGAATGCTGCTAACCAGTAAAAGTTCCCTGCAATAGGGCATGGGACATTAGTCATCCAAGTACTGCTGGGAGATGATGAATCCAAACTCACCCTCCACAGCACCCTGCACATGCCAGCTGTCAGCTACACCCTGGTGTCCATTGGGGCACTGGATGCAGAGGGGTACCACACCCACATGGGGGTGGCAGCTTGGAGCTCACATTGCCTCATGGGAAGCACATTGGATGCATCCCATGCACACAGGGGCACCTGTACAAAATTGTCCACACACTGGACTCAGCCAATGCAGCAGAGCCCGTGTCAGTCATGGAGCTGCACCACCACCTCAGCCACATTGCAGTCTTGAGTGCATGCAAGCTAGTTGAGAGTGGCACTTTGTTGGAGTTGAGCTGGACCCAGGTTCCCAGGAGGGGGCTGTGATGCATGCATCTACATGCATGCCACACACTTACTGGTGCCAAAGTCAGGATCAGTCCACCCACTCAGCACTTCAGAGATGAGGTGCACACCAATGTCTGGGGCCCATGTCTGTCACCACATGCCAAGGGCACCAATACTTCGTCACCTTCACTGACAATGCCATGCACTACACTGTCACCTTCTTGCCACACAAAGGATGAGGCTCTTGAGGCCTAAAGTCATATGAGGTGTGGGCCACCATGCAGCAGCACTGCAAGGCAGTCACAGTTCTGAGCTTGGACAGAGGGGGGGAGTACTCAGCACCGCCTTTGATCAGCACTTAGCCAAGGCTGGAACAGCGTGCAAGCTCACCACACATGACACCCCACAGCTCAATGGCATCACAGAGCATTTGAATCACCCTGTTGGAGCATATCCATGCATTCACTCACTCTAGTGGACTGCCCAAATCCTTGTGGGGAGGCACTCTGGCACACAACTTGGCTGAAGAATTGGACAGCCATGTGCACACTTGATGGCAAGATGCCCTTCAGGTGCTGTATGTCCAGCCACTGGACCTGTCTGTGCTCAGATCCTTGGGCACCATTGTCTAGTGCACAATGCAGCCAGATCGAAGCTCAATGTGCACACATGAGGTGCTGGCTAGGGCTGGATGTCAATGCAGGGCACACAGAGTCTTCTGGCCTGGCATGGGCAATGTAACTGTCAAACACAATGTCTATTTCAGGACAATAGCACTGCTTGAGGGGGAGCAACACAACTTATCCATTGCAGGCAGTGAGCAGGCTGCCACCCCTCATATTACCCCTATTACCCTATCTCTACCTTTACCCCTGTCTGCCATGCCTGAAGTGCCCAGTGCTGTGCACCACTGTCTGCATGCACAAGTCAGCCTAAACAACCCACAGATGAACCTACTTAGCTGTGGTGCTCAGGGCATGTCCACTTCCCATCACATACCATCTGCAAAATCAAGGCAGGGAAGGGCATTGACCCCACTATGTGCAAGGCACCCCAGCCTGAATCTGAGCCTATAGACCCAGATATGCCTGGCCTAACACTTGTAAATGATGAACCTGAGGAGGATGAGGTTGAGAATTGGTATGAAGTGTCTGGACAGTATTCCAAGATGCACCTGTGCTGCTTAGGACTTTCTGGGCCTTAGTATGTGTTCGGCAAGACAGCTAATGCAGAGGTGCTTGAGCCCCACACACTTGCTGAAGCAAAGTGCAGGCCTGACTGGCCACTATGGGAGAAGCTATTGAGCAGGAACTGGCCATGCTTAAGGCTGCTGGGACATGTAGACTTGAGGAGGCACCACCAGGAGCTAATGTTATAGGCTCCAAATGGGTCTTCAAGGCAAAGAAGGATGCCGCAGGCAATGTCATCTGCTACAAGGCCAGACTGGTCACCCAGGGCTTCAGTCAGATAGGGGGTTGACTATAATGATACATATGCACCTGTTGCCCACCTTGCATCCTCATGTATGATCATAGCAATGGCCAATTACCTTGACCTTGAGCTCCACCAGGTGGACATCAAAGGGGCTTACCTAACAGTGTGCTCAACAATGATGAGGTGCTGTACATGCAGCATCCCCCTGGCTACAAGGCACAGGGCATTGGGTGCCTTGTGCTGCACCTCCTGAAGACCTGTACAGCCTGAAGCAGTCTGGCCAGTGCTGGTATCAAAAGGTGTCATCCATCTTCACTTCCCTTGCCTTCAAGCAGTGTTCCATCAACCAGGCTGTCTTCTACAAGGCCAACAAGACGCTGAACACCCTCACAGTGGTTACAGTCCATGTCAACAACTGCACAATCACTGCAAGCAGTGACAAGCTCATCCACAAGCTCATTGAAGGCCTGCACAAGCAGCTTGAGGTAACTGACCTGGGGGGCTCCACTGGATGCTTAGGCTTGAGATCCAGCACAACCATGCAAGTGGTACCATGCACCTGTCCCAGCATGTGTACATAGACTCCATCCTGCACTGCTACAACCTTGCAGACCTCAAACCACTGTCCACACCCATGGACACATCTATCCAGCTGTTGACTGAGCAAGCACCCATGAGTGTGGCAGAATGCATGGTCATGCACGATGTGCTGTACCACAAGGTCATTGGCATGCTCAACTGGGCCATGCTCACCACCCACCCAGACATTGCATTCACAGTCACAACCGTGGCCAGGTTTGCTGCAAACCCCGGTCCTGCACACTGGGAGGCTGTCAAGCAGATCTACTGCTACCTAGCTGGCATGTGCAACCTATGGCTTTTGTATAGAGAGAAGAAGCAGACCCTCAAGGGGTACACTGATGCAGATGGCAGCATGGCAAAGGACAGGTGAGCCATATCTGGCTACATGTTCCTTATTGATGGCGGCACTGTCTCATGGTCCTCCAAGTGTCAGGAGCTTGTCTCCCTGTCCACAACCAAGAGCAAGTATGTCACAGTGATGCACAGCATGAAAGAGGTGTTCTGGCTGCACAGTCTCCTTGCCAAGCTCTTCGGCTCTCTCAAGGCCCCCACTACCCTCTTCTCTGACAACCAAGCAGCAATTGCACTCACCCACAATCATCAGTACCATGCATGCATGAAGCACATCAACATGCACTACCACTTCATCCAGTGGGTCATTGAGCAGGGCTCCCTATGCATCATTTATTGCCCAACTGACAACATGGTCACAGATGCCCTCACCAAGGCTCTCCCCTTAGCCAAAGTCAAACATTTCACAGCAGGACTTGGACTGTGCACAAAATGAGGGGGAGCATTGAAATCACCTCAGATCGGGACATCCTTGACTCCTTAGAACCTGCAATTGACGACAAACCTTCCTGGGCAGATGCCTTAGCCTCCCCAGACCATGAGTTCTAGATCACTGGTGCTCATGAGGAAATCAACAGCCTCCAGGATCTTTGAGTTTTCGCCCTTGTGCCATGCTCTGAAATCCCTTCCAATTGATGTCCCATGCATGGCAAGCTTGTCTGCAAGCACAAACGGGACAAATCTGGTGCTATTACCCACTGTAAGGTCCAATACATGGCCAAAGGTTATGCCCAACACTACAGTGTCAATTATAACAAAACCACTGCACCCACTGCCTGCCTTGAGTCTTTCTGAGTCATCCTTCACCTTGCCACTTCCATGGGTTGGCAACTCCATCAATTTGACATCAAAACTGCCTTTCTCAATGGGATTTTACCTGATGACAAGATTGCCTACATGGAGCAACCCCCCAGGTTCAAGGAGCCTGACAAGGAGGACTGGGTCTGGAAACTAATGCATAGCATCTATGGGATGAAGCAAGTGAGCAGAATCTGGAATCATACCTTCAATGCCAAAGTTTGCTCCTTTGGCTTCCATCATATGTCCAGTGAATGGTGCATCTACCTTTGTGTATCTGAGACCAGCACAACCATTTTCACCCTTCACATCAATGACATCCTCTTTGCTTGCTCATCTGACACTGAAGTTGTCACGCTGGACTGAGCGTGGCAGTTCTGTCGATGTTTCTGTCTGGCAACCTCCTTGGCTGCTCGTTCTCTTTGTATGAGGGGTAAGGCGTCTGGCCTGTCTCTGTCCTTCTGTTGTATCTGTAGGATGATATCTGTGTCGGTGACCGTCGTCTTGGTCGTCTTCTGTGGAGTTCTAATGCCTTGTTAGAATGGCTGTGGGTAGTGGCAGTGCTGGCTGCTGTTGTTCCCTATCTCCTGAAGGAGGAAGGGGATCTAGATGTGAAGGAGTTGATTTGGATACTTAAGACATGTATCCAAAGGAAGGGATGTCTGGAGTGCTGATATGCCTTGTATCGCACTTAGTTCGTCAGTGTGCCACTAAGGTTGTGAATGGAAGGAGCTGCTCCTTCCTGCTGGGTGTTCTGGTGCAGATAGGATGATTTTATAGAGCACTGAGAAGTCCGTTACTCAGTGACCTTCGTCTGTCTGGAGCGAAGAAAGGCAATGCCTTTCTGAGCGCTTAATGTATGTGTCAGAGTTTGAAGAGTTCCTAATTGGGACTCGGTTTACTATATATGGTAGATTAAGTGAAATGCGTCACTAAGTCACTTAGCAGACCCTAGGGTACATTCTAGGGCGCGAGTGGGAGGGGAAAAGGGGCTGGGAAGCTTTGGATCACTCGGAGGGTTGCTCTGAGAATGTCTAAGATTCACAAGAGACCAAGCTTAAGGCTTTGGTCCCCTTCTATGAGCGTATTTATACACAACTATTTAGGCAGAGTCTTCGGCAGCGTCTGACATGTTTCAGTGGCAGTAAGGCCACGAAAACCGTCGGCAGATTAGTGTAAGTAATTTAGTAACAAGCTGAGGCAACATAACAGCAGAAGGGATCGGCAGGAGTGTAATAGCAGTGTGTAAGGTAAGGAGGGGGAAGTGGTGACGACTCCAGCCGGACTGTGGGAAATATGTACATATAAGGCAAGAAGATTAGTAAGCATAAGCATCCCAATAGTCCACCATGACATGATCCCCTGTTTAGAGTCTTTGCTGGTTGTGGTTGACTCTTTGGGGGCAGTGGCAGCGATAATGGGTGGTGCTGCAACATTTGGAGCACTTCTTGGTCTTATTTTTGTGAATGGGGACTTCCTTGTCTTCGAATCCCCAATCTCCTTCCACTTTTCTGGTACCCAGATGCAGAGGGACTCAAAACCCTTTCAGGACTTGCCTGAGGGCCTCTTATTCTGCATTTCCCCAGGGGTTATACTCCTGGAGACCTGTAGCCAGTCTCCTGTATCCATCTGCATCTTGGAGCGCTCCATACCACTCCATCACCTTGATCTTTTGGAAGGCGAGTTTACTGTTCACCCGGGCAAGCTCTTGCTGGGTGTACATTACCTCCCTTTCCCACATCCTGTAGGCCAATAGACCAGAGAGGAACGACTCATCTTCCTCTTCTGTGGCAACTTCAGTTACTTTTCAGGAGAAGGGCTCTCTTCCCAAAAGATGCGCTTCTGCGTTGGTGTGATGTATGGGCTCTTGTGTGGTACCGAGCTGGGACGAAGGAGGGTGGTGAATACCTCCTCACCTTTGCAAAGAGTGGTGCTGATGAGGGGATACTTTGGGTTGTCAAGGTGGTATTTGTGGTAGGGGGTGAAGAGGGCCCCTCCTGTGATGGTAGGGAGTGTAAATGGTTCATTAGTAGTCTCAATCCATCCTGGTCCAGGATGGGGGTCGTCTTCATCTGCTTGGTCTTTCCCTGCTCTCTGTTCTCCCTCTTGTTCTTGTTGATGGTCCAGACCCTCTCGTCCTCTTCCTCCCCCTCGTCATAGGCGCAGGTGTGTTTGTAGTGAAGGGCTCAAAGGGCTGCACGGACGTTATCTGTTGGAGTGTTGTCCAGGTGTACGGTGTTATGTTGGTCTGTACCTCCTGGTTCTTTGTCGTCGAGGGAGAGGTCACTGAGGGAGTGGAGATCGCGTTGGGTGGTCCAGTCGATGGCAGCGAGGAGGTCGTCGAGGTTTGCTTGGATTGGGGCTGACTCAATGGTGGTGGAGGTGGGAGTTGTGGTGACGGATTCAAGGGGAGGAGGAGAGGCACTTGGGGAGCGAACCTCATAGGCATCACTACTGGTATAATTTTCAGTGTCAAGCAGAGCGAACTGGTTGGTGGTGCATAGGGGGGTGGTGCATTCACAGGAGGTGGGGAAGATGGACATGTTGTCGGGTTTGAGGACTGAATGGTTGCAAGTGGTGGGGAAGTTTTGTTAGGGTGAGAGGGTGTTGTTGGGTAGCTTGTTTAGTAGGGGTGGAAGCGTAGTAGTGATGGTTCACTGCTGTCGTTTGAAGGTAGTTTGGAGGGGGTTTTTATAGCTGGTTGGGTTATGAGATCAGTGGAATTCGCTAAGTAGCTCCGGTGCATGTAGGTCATTGCTGCTGACCCATGAATTGTCCGATGTGGGGTAGCCTTTCCATTTGACTAAGTATTGCCATTGTCTTTTTCGGCCATGTTTCCTTTCTGCAATGATTTCATCTACTTCATATTCTTCTTCTCCTTCGATGGTTCAGGTGCTGGGTGCTTGAATGGGATGCCGTACTCTATGGTTTCCATATAGGGCGATAATAGATCCACATGAAACACTGGATGTATATGCATGTGTGCTGGCAGGTTGAGTTGGTAAGCGACTGGAGATATCTTTTCTTGATAATGAAGGGTCCTAAGCATTTCGGTTCCATCTTATTTGATGGTGCCTTCGTCTTTATGTTTCGTGCATCTAGCCAGACTTCGTCTCCAGTCTTGAATGTTCTGACTGGTTTCATTATGGCTGTCTTTTTCTGTAAGGCTTGATGGCAATTTCCCTTGCTTTGGTTAGTTCCTTGAGTCTGATATCTACCGCTGGTACTTCTTCATCTCCTTTTGTCCAAATTGCCTGAGGGTTACATCCCATGATTAATTGATGGGGTGTGTGGCGCATTCCTTCATGTTTCCATGAATTGTGAGCAAATTCTGCCACCGGAAGATATGTAGCCCAGTTGTCTTGTCTTCCATTGACAAAGTGTCTCAGGAATGTTTTGACCCATTGATTCATGCGTTCGCTTTGTCCATCAGTTCTGGGTGAAACGCAGTACTAAGGTTTTGTTTGGTGTCTATCACTTTGCATAAGGTTCTTGTGAAATTTCCAGTGAAATGAGGGTCTCTGTCGGATATGATATGTTTGGGAGTTCCAAACCAGGGGAAGAGGTGCTGAAGGTACAGCTGTGCCACTCCTTCTCCGGTGATTTCCTTGTTACAGGGTAAGAACTTGATGGCTTTGGAACATCCTTGGTCCACGATGGTGAGGATGGTGTCATATCCTTTAGACTTTGGTAATTCAGTTATGAAGTCCATGACACATATTGAAAAGGTCCTTCTTCTACTGGGGTGTCGAAGTGATGTAAGGGGGCCTTTGTGGTTCGATGGTTTTATTTTCTTGACATTTGGCATCCTTTAACGTATTTTTCACAAATTCTCGAAGTTTGGGGCCATGGTAGCATCTTTTGACTAGGTCCCAGGTTTTGAGATCCCTGGGTGGC
>WTXH01000253.1:0-46281 GCA_022376555.1 Russula compacta
TCGACTGAATACCCTAGGGGTAAGCGGTGGTGGGGAGACAGATCCCCAGGAACTGTTGTTGGTGGAGGAGGAGGTATCCTCAAGAAAAGTAAGGGGGTAAAAGCAGTTGGTGGGTAGGCCAGTTGTGGGTGCCATAGGGGTGGTGCTGACAATTGTGGCCATTGGTATTGTGGTTGGGGCTGAATGTTTCAAAAGTTGGGAATGGTGATAGTGGGGTGTAAGAGATGAGAAGTGTGGTAGTGGTAGTGAGGCTGGTTTGGTAGTAAGCAGTTGATGAGGCCGTTGCTTGCTGAGGTCTTCATCTTGATTCACAGGTCTTTTATATGTTTTGACCCCCTGTTTAGGTTTCTTTGGTCTTGTGAAATTCTTCAAGGAGCTCCAGAGCATGTAGGTCATCACTGCTGACCCATGAGTTGTCTGATGCAGGGTATCCTTTCCATCTGACCAGGTATTGGTGCTGATGTCTGCGCCCATGTTTCCTTTCTGCAATAATTTCATCAACTTCGTATTCTTCTTTGCCTTCTATTGTGTCAGGTGGTGGTCATTTGTAAGGCTTGCCATACTCCTTGGTTTCTGTATAAGGTGTTATTAGATCCACATGAAACACATCGTGTATGTTTATGTTTGGAGGTAGGTTGAGCTGGTATGCCACTGCTGATATTTGCTGACTGATGGTGAAGGGTCCTATGCATTTTGGTGCCATTTTCTTTGATGGTGCCTTTGTTTTGATGTTGCGCACATCAAGCCATACTTCTTGTCCTTCCTTGTATGTCTTGATTGGCTTCTTTATTTGGGTCTTCCTTTGTAGCAATTGGTGGGCTATTGTTCTTGCCTTGGTAAGTTTTTCTATTCAGGTGGCAGTGGCAGGTACTGTTTCATCACCATCTTTCCAATTTGCTTATGGGTTAGTCCCCATGATTAGTTGATGTGGCATAAAGCCCATTGTTTCATGTTTCCACGTGTTGTGAGCAAATTCTGCTACTGGAAGGTACTGAGCCCAATTGTTTTGAACTCTGTTGGCAAATTGTCTTAAGTAGCCTTCAATCCATTGGTTCATTCATTTGCTTTGTCCATCTGTTCTTGGGTGGAAGGTGGTACTCAAGTTTTGTCTTGTCCCAATTGCTTTACATATGGTATGTGCAAAGTTGCCTGTAAATCTTGGGTCTCTGTCTGATATGATTTGTTTTGGTGTCCCAAACCAGGGAAATGAATGGTGGAGGTATAATCCAGCTACTCCTTCTCCATCAATGGTTTTCTTATAAGGTAAGAATTTGGCAGCTTTGGAACATCCTTGGTCAACAATGGTAAGGATTGAGTCATATCCTTTTGACTTTGGTAGGTTGGTTATGAAGTCTATGGATATATATTGGAATGGTCCTGTTGAAGTGTAGCAAAGACCAAGATAAGATAATGCTAGATAACTAGCATTCAGATGTGTGATGACAATCCTATCATTAAGTATTTACCTAGATAACTAGTGCTAGTGCATGCATGTCAGTATGTGCAGTAAATACAGGGAAAGTAATACTCACTTCAGATGTGTGATGACAATCTGAAGTGTATCTATTGTAAAAGAGTGTCCTTATATACCACAGAAAGAGGGTAGGGAGCGTATAGTAAAGGGCATAAGGCCCAGCATAGTAACGAGCATTAACATCTGCTAGATATACTTAATCATTAATCTATCATAAAATTGTTGTAACTGTTATTTAATCTG
Source organism: Russula compacta (assembly GCA_022376555.1). Lineage (NCBI taxonomy): Eukaryota > Fungi > Basidiomycota > Agaricomycetes > Russulales > Russulaceae > Russula > Russula compacta. The sequence continues at coordinate 1,718 of WTXH01000253.1, forward strand.
ATCATGCTAATTCAGGCAATCGAGGCCGATTGCCTAAATCAGTCAGGAGTGTGGTGATGCACCCTGAACCCAAATTGGGCACACCAATGCTGACCCAGTTAGTACTGGTCCATCTCAAGCCCTGATCCGGCTCAACAGGTCCTTCTTTGACTGGAGTGTCAAAATGATGTAGAGGTGTGTGGGCAACTTGGATTGTCTTGCTTTCTTAACACTTAGCACATCCTTTGACATAGTTTTCAATGAATTGTCTAAGTCTTGGGCCATGGAAGCATCTTTTGACAAGGTCCCAAGTGTTTTTAATGCCTGGATGTCCTCCAATAGGCAAGTTATGTAGTTCTTGGAGGGTTTCTTGTTGCTGATTGGTGTCATCTGGCATGTATATTGTTTGAGAAAAAAGAGGGTCAGGTAAAATTGTCATGTGTTCATTGACTTCTACCCCCTTTTAAGGTCTCCTCTCTGGGATAGGAGGTCAGCAATTGTGTTTTGCTTTCCTGGAATGTGGTGGAGTAGGAAGTTGAAGTCAGCAAGGTGGGCCATCCATCTTGCTTGTCTAGGTGTGATTTTACGTGCTGATCTGAAATATTTCAGATTATTGTGGTTGGAGCATATCTGTATTTGTTGGGTAGCTCCTAGGAGGTAGTGATGGAAGGCTTTGGTGGCAGCTACTATTGCTAGCAGCTCTCTGTCGAAGATATCATAGTTTTGTTCCACTGGTGATAGTGACTTCAAAAAATAGGCCACTGGGTGTCTCCCATCTTCAAAATCTTGGGATAAGGTGGCTCCTATTGCGAAGGTGGATGCATCAGTATCCAATATAAAGGTCTTGGTTTGGTCCACTGTTCGTAGGATGGGGTAACAGATAAATTCTGTTTTGAGGGTCTGGAATGCTTCTTCTTCTTTGGTCCCCATTCCCATTGTTTGTTCTTCTTTGTCAAGTTGTGTAGGGGTCATGCAATTTCAGAGTAGTGTGCAATAAAGTCCTTGTAAAAGTTTCCAAATCCTAGAAATGCATGAACTTGTTTGATGGTTTAGGAGTTGGCCAGTCAGTGATTGCTTTGATTTTGACTGGGTCCATTTTGACAAGGCCGCCTCCTACTATCATTCCTAGGTATTCCACTTCTTCTTTGTGGAATTTGCACTTCTCTGGCTTAGATAGAGGTCATTGTTGGCGAGGATTTGTAGGATTCATCTACTTGTTGTTGGTGTTCTTTCCAAGTACCATCAGTTGCAATGAGGATGTCATCCATGTATATGAAGACATTTCCTTTTGCTAATTGTTCCTGAAGATGATGTCCATCATGCTTGAAAGGTGGCTGGGGCATTTCACATTCCAAAGTACATGACTTTTGACTGAAAGAATCCTTGGTTTGTTTTGAAGGCGTTTTGTGTTGGTCTTCTGGTCTAATGAGGATATTGTTATACCCCCATCTACATGAACTTTGTAAAGTGCCTCTTGTGTGCTAGTCATGGGATAAGGTCTCGAATGAGGGGGAGAGGGTAGTTATTAGGGACCATCCATTCATTTAGTTGCCTGTAGTCTTGTATGGGTTGGAGTTTTCCATCTTTCTTTTTGACAAAAAAGAATGGTGAGGCATATGGTGATTTGGATGGCTCAATATATCCCTTGTCTTGATGTTCTTTGAGGAACTCTTCTAGCACATCTTGTTCCTTGGGAGACAGAGGGTATATTTTGCAATTGAATGATGTGGGTGCATCGGGTTTAAGGTGATGGTGTGGTCCCATGGTTTTGATTCAGGGATTCGCTTTGAAGCTTCTTCACTGAAGACCTTCTTGAAGCGTTGGTATTCCCTGGTACCAATTGGTGCCATTCCTTTTTCTCCTTCTTGCTGGCTTCATCTATTGCTAGCTGGGTGGACGTCATAGTTTTCCATACTTGGAATATGGGTGGTCTTTTGTTGACATCTTGGGTGGATGTTATAACACATCCTCATATCTTTCCTTCTCTCCAGCTAATGTCTGGATTGGTGATTTGTAGGAAGGGGTATCCTAGGATGATGTTATCCTTTCCTAGATTGGTGAAAAAGAAGGGTAGTTCTCTTCGTATGCCTCTATGTTGGATGGTGAGGCATATCATTTCTGTGATTTGTCCTGCTGCATTGATAGTTCCATCAACATTTCTGGCGGTCTGGGGTTTGTCTAACTTCTGTCTAAGAAGTTTGAAATGTTTGACAATTCAAGGGGAGATGAAGTTTTCTGTCACTCCGCTGTCAATTGTTGTTCAAATCTTGGCCTGTTGGTCCTTGTGATGCAATATTAATTGAGTTCGTACTGATTGTATCTTTGGTATGAAGGCATCATTTTGGAATAAAGTCTGAATGATGGCCATGTCATTCAGACTTGTTGAAAATCCACTCCTCTCTCTCTCATGGTGTTCATCCATTTGAGTTTTTGTTGTCAGAGAACTGGATCATTCTGTTAGCTAATTCAGTCATTTTGTCTTGCTCTTGAGGTTCTTCTTCCTCTTCTTTGTCATAATACTCCTGGTCTTCTTCTTCTTCTTCTTTGACTACTTTGATGTAGGAAGGTTTAGGCAATGGTCTGGGATTGAACTTCTTCTTTGGACAATCCTTCGCCATATGTCCTTGTTGACTGCATTTGAAGCATTGTCCTTTGACTCTATGCTTCTGTCTTTCTTCATTGGTGTTTGCTTTTTGGATGGCATCAACCTGCATAGGTGTGCCATTGGTGTATGGTCATCTTAGAGGTTTCTGAGAGGGCAGTGGCTTTGTAGGGAGGAAGCTAGCTTGCTTAGGTCCCCACTTAGGCATAGGCCACTTCCCTTCTCCGGAGATGAGATTCTCTTTCTCCTGTGTCTTTGCTTCTTGCTGGACAGTGGCCACATAGTCTACAAAAGTGGTTAGTCCAGGGTGCATCCTTAGAGTCCTTCATCCTAATCCAGGTGGTAATCCTTGGAGGAACATTTGGAGGGTTGCTGGTGCATTGGGGTGGTATCCTGCCTTTATGGAAAGGGTTCTGAACTGTGCTATATAGCTGTCTAGGTCACCTTGCTTCATCTTTAATTGTTGGAGCACAGTGGTGGCTTTGGTGACTTTATGGATGTCTGTAAATGCGGCATGAAGGCTGATTCAAATGTAGCCCAGTGTATTTCATCTTGAGGGGTACATTATGGTTGTGGTGTTGATCATGAAGGTGATGACTCTATCATAGACCCAAGTCATCACTAGGGGTCCTCTGATATAGGATAATGCAAGGGTGGCCCTCTTGTATGGGACTTGCATTGATTCATTGTCTTCATTGAGTACTTGTATAGTTTGAATTCCCTTAGGAATTTGTCACTTCTGCTACAGTCTCCTGTGAATACTTCTGGAGGAGTACCATTCCATTTGCCATTTCCTGGCCTGGAGGTGGAGCTACTTGTGCTCCTGCTTGTTGTGGACCTGGTGGAGTCCTCCTGCAGTGGTTGAGGCTGCTGAGGTTGTTGTGGTGGTGGTATGTTTGCCATAAAGACTTGTATAGGTTGTTGAGGCAGTAGTAGGTGTCTTGTTGGTCTGCAGGTATTACTTGGATCAGTGGTCCAGTGTGAAGGGCTAGGAGGTTTATCTGTTTGCCTAGTTGTTCTACATCTGCTGGTAGAGGTGGTTCTTGTGCTGGTGGTTGTGGGGCTTTGAGTTGCACGTGGTGCTGGGGTGTTTCTTCATGGTATGTTGGTGGATCTGCTTCTTCTGGTGTATGAGGTTGATGGTCAGAGTGATGGTCTGATCCTTGTTCTTCTTTGTTGTCTGAGTTGTCTCCTGTGTGTTGTGAGACTCTTGGTGAATGTAGATCAGTAGTTCTGGGGGTTTGTGTCCCTTTGACTTGTGGTTCTGCAAGTTCTTCTCTTGCAATAGTTGCTGGGGTTAGTGTGATGTGAAAGGGGTGGTAGTCTGGGTGATAAGGATTGTCTATTAATGGGTAGCCTGTTCCTGCTGCTCCGTAGTCAATTCTGTCTTGGTCGTATGCCCAGTAAAGGTTGTCAACATCTCTGGTGAGGGTGTACCAATGTCCTTGAATAAATTCAACTGGTACTCTTCAAATTGCACTGGTGTGTTCACTTGGTACATTGAGGTTGTATCCTCTGTTTGGTCCTTGGATGATCCAATGGATCTTTTGTCCGGTGATATGTGGTGGGAGGTTTGGTTCTAATCTTCAGTCGATGTGGACTCTTGTGCTTCCTGGGAAGGCTCTAGGATGGATGCAAGGTTCTCTTCTGAATTTGTCCATGGTGGCAGATATTGGGGATAGTAATAGGTGTTGGTTCTACTGTCGTATACTCTTGACAGTAATACATGTGTATTGTGTGCAGGGATCAGGTTGTTTGAGTGGATAGCCATCTTGGCTTTCTGGTAAGCTTAGTCTGATGTCACACTAGGACATCACATGTCCTAGTGTGAGGGTTCAGGTTTGGTTTGGAGTTTGGACACCTTGTCCAAGTCTGGTTTCTGATATGGGTCAGGGTTTAGAGTTCTGTCCTTAGAACTTGTACAGCTGTGGTTTCTGAGTGGCGTGTAGCGGTGCCAGCTATTCTGTTATTACTTCTAGGAAGTGATGTCTGGAGGTGCAATGATGTCTTGTATTGCACTTAGTTTGTTGGTGTTCACGCTAAGGTCATTGTCACCGGCAAGAGCAGTGACAATCAGACATCGTCAGCGTCTTGCGTGTCAAGTGAGGTTGTTGATAACTCAGCCGGTAAGCCCACTACCACGGGTGGGAAATAGCTACTGTCGCTTCCTAGTGACTTGTTGATCATACTAGAACTCAACTGAATGTTCAGAGTACCAGTGATGTGTGGTACACAGAGTAAAAAGCACAGAAAACTTAGGAGAGCGAAACAAGCCACGGCTTTCCTAGAGACAATAGAACAATAGCCACTACTCCTTGTTGAGACAAGGAGACTTGACTTAGAGTCTCATCTCTTGCATGCGCATGCGTACAAGTACTACTGGTACATGCTGACTACTGCTACTTGACCATGTTCCAGTCATATGGCTTACTACTATGCTGACTGAGGGGTGACAAAGCCCTGTCATACATGCTGACTATGAGTCCAACCTGTATTACCAACCCCAGGCCCAGACAGGCCCACCACACCTGGGGGTCAAATGTGGTCCTCACATGCCATCAGTGGTTCTCTTGCCCCTGTGCAAGCCACTCTGTGACATTACCCTCGGTTTAGAAATGAGCTGCACTGCGGCGTGAGCTGTTCAGGATGGACGAGAACTTACGCTGTTTGTTCCCTTTGAGTAGGGGCTTGTCCTGCAGTTTGTGAAAGAGAGTGTAGCTCTCATATTTGTGGGAGGCAAGGATGCGGTGGTGGCTTTGCTCCTCCTGGTAGCGAAGGGAGTCGATGCAACTCTGCAGTTCTCGGGCTTCAATGTGGAGCCCTGTGAGGTCAGTGACGGTTTTGTGGTAGCATTGGAACTCAGTGGTGGTTCCCCAGTCTCCTCCTGTGTCATGGTGGACTATTGGGACGCTTACGCTTACTAATATACTTGCCTTATATGTACATATTTCCCACAGCTCGGCTGGAGTCGTCACCACTTCCCCCTCCTTACCTTACCCTACCGCTATTACACTCCTGCCAATCCCTTCTGCTGTTGTGTTGCCTCGGCTCATTACTAGATTACTTACACTAATATGCCGACGAGTTTTGTGGCCTTACTGCCGCTGAAATGCGTCATAGACTGCCGATGACTCCACCTAAATACTTGTGTATAAATACGCTCATAGAAGGGGACCAAAGCCTTAAGCTTGGTCTCTTGTGAATCCTAGACATTCTCAGAGCAATCCTCCAAGTGATTCGAAGCTTCCCAGCCCCTTTTTCCCTCCCACTTGCGCCCTAGAACGTACCCTAGGGTCTGCTAAGCGACTTAGTGACACGTTTCACTTAATCTACCATATATAGTAAACCGAGTCCCAATTAGGAACTCTTTGAACTCCAACATATACGTTAAGCGCTCAGAAAGGCGTTGCCTTTCTTCGCTTCAGACAGACGAAGGTCACTGAGTAACGGACCTCTCAGTGCTCTATAGAATTGCCCTATCTGCACCAGAACCCCCAGCAGGAAGGAGCAGCTCCTTCCATTCACGACCTTAGTGGCATACCAACGAACTAAGTGCAATACAAGGCATATCAGCACTCCAGACATCCCTTCCTTTGGACACTCATCTTGAGTATCCAAATCGACTCCTCCACATCTAGATCCCCTTCCTCCTTCAGGAGATAGGGAACGACAGCAGCCAGCACCGCCACTACCCACAGCCGTTCTAACAAGGCGTTAGAACTCCACAGAAGACGACCAAGACGACGGTCACCGACGCAGATATCATCCTACACTTACAACAGAAAGACAGAGACAGGCCAGATGCCCTACCCCTCATAGCAATAGAACGAACAGCCAAGGAGGCTGCCAGACAGAAACATCGACAGAACCGCCATGCTCTGTCCAGTGTGACATCCTGGCTCAGAGGCCTGATGCAGCATGGCATTGTAAGTGTTAGGGTCGGTGAGAGCATCGAAAAACCATTGAGGGTACTCTCCCTCTTCAATGATGGTAGCATGGCTGGGGGCAAAGAGCTCATGATGATAGATGGCCTCCCCTTTTCCAGAGGTGCCAAGACAGTATTGCCCTTCACGCTTGACATATGCCATGAGTGTGTGCATGGTGTAAGCTCCGTCAGTGATTGGAATGAAGAAATCGGGCACTTGCCCTTTGTTCTCCTCATACCCTTCGGGTACCCCCAAATCCTCCTCATCGGCTGCAAGCTGATCATCTCTCCAGTGTTTGTATGTGGCTTCCAGATGAGCCGCGTTCACCTCACGCTCTGCCAGAGCGTCGGATTGTCCCTTGAGTATTGTGAGCTGTTCTTTGTTGTGTCTCGACACCTCTTCATTTTTGTGCACAATGCTTGCCAGGCCTTGGGCCACGAGAGCGAGTTGTTCTTTGGTGGGGCTGTTCCCTTTGAGAGCAGTGTGGACAGTCCTTGGAGAGAGTTGAAACTCACTGAATTTGGTGGATGATGCCACCACCTCTGTGGGGATGACAAGCGACTCGGGCTGCTTGCCAGTGGTTGCTTGTGTGGGTGGTGGGATTGGTAGGGGCTCTTCACATCTGCTGGGGCTTGCTGTGATGTAGGATGGGATGGAGAGGGGTGAAGACATGGCGTTTCGGGTTGCAAATGGGTGAAAGAATGAGAGGTGGTTGATCTGACCCATGCCATGCGTTTGCTCTCTTTGTACTCGCCCTTTTCACCTAGTGGGTGTTGTTGGTGGTATCGTTTTACTAAGGCAGGGGCATGCACTTGGTCAGCAGGTTCCCAGGTGTTGTCAGAGGCTGAGTAACCCTTCCATCAGATGAGGTATTGAAGCTGACACTGCCTCCCATGGTGCCTGTGATTGATAATTTGGTCTACTTCGTATTCCTCAGCATTATCAATCATCTCTGGCGGTGGGCATTGATAATTAGTCCCGTGTTCTTCAGTTTCTTTGTAACGGGTGAGTAATGAACTGTGAAACACGTCATGGATGGTCCAGGCCACCAGTAGCTGTAGTTTGTAAGCCACTGGTGAAACTCCTTTCAGTATTTTGAAGGGTCCGTGGCATTTGGGTGTGAGTTTGGCAGATGTGTAGGGGAGTGACAGGTGTTTCGCCTTGAGCCAGACTTGTTCTCCCTCTTGGTATTGCATGGGGGGAATTGCTTTAGCAACTTCATTGAGGGCTTGGACTGCCGCTTCTCGGTGTGCTCTGGCATGCTCGTGTCTGTCTTCCATCACTTCATTATTGGTGATGGGTATAGGTTCTTCAGTGGCACTAGGGCGGTATCCAAGAATGATTTCGTGGGGACTTAGCTTAGTTGTGGCATTGGGCCACTGATTGTGTATGAATGTTGCAATTGGTAAGAGTTCCTCCCAGTCATCCTGTCTGGCTGAGGTGTAAAGTCGGAGGTATTGCTCCACCCACTGATTCTTTCGTTCCGTGAGTCCATTGGTTTATGGATGGAAGGCTGTGCTGATGTTTCATTTTATCTTCAACTTAGTGGTGAGGGCTTTGGTAAAGTTGGATGTAAAACGAGGGTCGCAGTTGGAAATTACTTTCGATGGTACTCCAAACCATGGAAAAAGGTGTTGGAGGTATAGTTGCACTACCCCTTCACCAGTGATTGTCGTTTTGCATGGGACAAACAGGGCAGCTCTTGAGCAGCCTTGATCAACAACTGTGAGGATGGCATCCATTCCATTGGCCTTGGGCAGTTGAGTGACAAGGTCTAAAGCAATAGTGTTAAAGGGATGCATCTGTGGGTCTCCTGGTATGTGATAGAGCAGCACTCTCTTCTTCATCGTACAGATTTTGTGTTGTTGGCATTGCATGCATCCAGCTACATATCTCTCTATCCAGGTGTTCACTTCTGGCCACCAGTAACGTTGGGTGATGAGAGCGATAGTATTGTCTCTGCCTGGATGTCCTGCTGTGGGTGAGTCGTGGAAGTGGGATAATACATCGCATCTCAGCTGTAGTCCCAATGACACAGCCAACCTCCACCCTTGCACGTATCCTTCAGGGATTTTTCACACATCTTGCAAATTGCACCATAGTTCCATTTCTGCCCATTGCTTTTGTTGCACTTCTTTTACTCATTGCTCGAGTGGGTCCGTTTGTACTGGTGCGTTAGCAATGAACATGGATGGAGGGAGGAGAGTCAGGTCCATATTGTCATCAGTGCCGTGATCCACTCCTGGTGGTCTAGACAGCATGTTGGGAGCGGTGTGGATTTTTCCAGGCACATGTTTGATGACCAGATTGTAGTCTTGGAGCTCTGCAAACCATCTAGCCATGTGTCAATTGACCTTTCAAGGGGCTTTCCAATATGTCAGGTTAGCATGATCGGTAAGGATGGTGACTGGGATTTCCGTAGCTGCTACATGCAGACAGAAATGTTTGAGGGCTTTCAAGACTCCTAGGAATTCCCTCTCATAGATGTCGTAGTTGCATTCTGTTGGGGTGAAGGTGTTAGAATAATATGCAACAGGACATAGCATTGGTTTTTGGGTGCGTGGGTTAATTTCTCCCTCCTGTGAGAGTATGGCACCCACGCCATATGCTGAGGCATCTGTGGCAAGGAAGAATGCTTTGGAGTAGTTAGGCTGCCGAAGAATGGGTTTGCTGCACACCAGTGTCTTCAGGTGTTCGAGGGCTTCTTTGCATTCGCGGCTCCATCTGAACAGGGTGTCCTTTCACGGTAGTTGAATGAGGGGGCATGCTATGATGGAATAGTTGGGTATGAAATATTGGTAGAACCCTGTGAAGCCTAGGAACGCGCAGATGTCTTTGACTGTTTGTGGTTGAGGCCAATCAGCGACGCCTCATACTTTTGTGGGGTCCATCTGGACTGTGCCGTTTTCTAGGATGACTCCCAGGAACTCTACCTTTCACTGTTCAAAGATGCATTTTTCTGGTTTGAGGTATAGATTGTATTGTTTTAGTTTGTCCAGGATTTTGTGGATGCATTCTTCGTGGAATTTGGGGTCATCTTTCATAGCGATAAGAAGATTGTCCATGTATACAATAAGCCATCCTTGCACCATTTCTTCAGCAAAGATCGCGTTCATCATAGTTTGGAAGGTTGCAGGGGAGTTTGTCAGTCCGAAGAACATTACTGTGGGTTTGAATAGTCCTTGATTAGTGATGAACGCTGCCTTCCACTTGTCTCCCTTTTTGATGCGGACATTATTGTACCCCCACTGGATGTCGAACCTGGTGAAGAGCTTTGCCCCTTGGACTTTCGCTATTAACTCTGGGATTAGTGGGAGGGGATAACGATTGCGGATAGTCCACTCATTTAGGCGACGATAGTCTTGTACTGGGCACAGCTTTCCATCCTTTTTCTTGATAAAGAAGAAGGGTGCTGTGTAAGGGCTTTTCAAGGGGCGTATATATCCTTTATTTTGTTGTTCTTTGACGAAGTCTAATAATGCCTGCTGTTCCTCTTGTGTGAGTTGGTATACCTTGCCTGGTATTGATGCCAGTGCTTCTGGTTTCAGTTCGATCGCATGGTCCCATATGCATGGTTCGGGGAACCATTGGGTGGCTTCCTTGCTGAAAACATGAGTATGTCTTTGGTATTTGGCTGGGATTTCGCCACTTCCTTTATGTGACCCCGCTTCTTCTGCTAGTTTTGAAGCTAGTGTTTGCCCTTTTCCTTTAGCTTCAGGGACAATGATCCTGGCTACGTGAAGTGATCCTCATATAGAGCAGACTTGTCTCAGAGGTGTTTGGCGACCTTGTGGCGTGGTTCTGCATCTTCCTATTCGTACTTGGGTTGCTAGTTTGGTTTGGAGAATGAGAGGTAGTTGATTGCTTTCAAGCCACCCTCTCGCCCAGTCAATTTTTGGCTGAGTGGCAGCGAACCATGGGTATCCCAGGATGACTTTCTGTTCTCCCAGATCAGTAAGGAAGAATCGTAGCCAAGTCCGTTGACTCCCTGTCTGCATCTCTAGGTCTGTATAATTTTCTATATCCCTGTTCTTATTCCTCATTCCATCCACGTTGTAGACTGGTCTGGGTCTTTCCAGTCGTTTAATGGGGAAGTGCATTTCCTTCACATATTGCATGCTAATAAAATTTTCGGTCGCTCCCGAGTCTAGGAGCACAGTTGTTTTGGCCCTCTTCTTGGATAGATGGATGAATAAACATAGCTGCATAGATTTTCATATTGAAAGGTACATCCTATCTGATCCAGTCTTCCTAATCCAGGCTGCACGGATTAGGCCTCCGAAAAATTTCCCTCTTTCGCTCCCAGTCGATTCATCAGTTCTTCTTGGTCTTCTTGGGAGAGCGTCTCAAGTTGTTGATGGAGATGATCCACCTTTGAAGTGCTGGGCTCACTTTCATTATCTTCAGGGGACCAGTCAATAAGTTGAGCAGTGCGTGTATTGGAGTGGTGCTGTTTGGTGGGGCAGGCACGAGTGAAGTGTCCCTGCTGTCCACAGGTGAAGCACGCACCCTGCACTCCTCTTTGGGCTCTGTTGTCATCGGTTCTCATGACATTCCCTCTGGATTGTCCTCCTCCTCGTCTTCACCAATTTCCTCTGGGAGCTCTCGCTCGGTCTACATCCATGGGTACTGGTTGATTGTTCCACACTCTTGGTGCTGTGGTGGAATTGTAGGGAGTTTGTCCAAACCCCTGTCAAGGTGGTTGGGAATTTTGTGGTCGTTGGATGCAGTTCTGCCAGTTGCTTTGGAAGGGGGCGCATCTGACGTTGTTGTTGGGGCATGTGTATAGGGCATTGATTATTTGCTGTGATGCAGTTACATTGATGGCCTTGGCTTTCATTTGATCATAGGTATTGACGGTCGTGTCTTCCAACACTTTTTGTCCAATGCTTCGCGGTAGTCCTTGCAGGAATAACTGCATCATATTCTGATCCATTGGATTGTAACCCACCTCATGTGCTACACTTTTGAACATGGAGATGTACTCATCTATTTCTGGCCATCTCATCTTCAGTTCTTGCAGTTTGATGTGCGCCTTTTGTGCCTTTTGTGAATCGAGGAAGTGAGTCTCAAAGTTGTGTATGAATGTTGTCCATACTGCGCATACATCGTCTACTGGTTGGAGCGTTCCAAGCCAATCCAATTGTTGCTCCATCCATCGATTGACTTCTGCTCCTTTGATGCAGGTGAGGGCTATAGCTACCCTTTTAATGAACAAAGCTAGGGATGGGACGTTGTGATTAACGAGGAAGTATGCTCGGAGTTCACGCAGGAAACTCTCAGCTTTAGTTCGATCCCCTTCGAAGATCGTTGGTAAGGCTCCCATTGGTTTGTCATCTGCTTGGATTGGTTGTTGTGGTTGTCCTCCTCCTGGTGTGCCTCCGCCTCCACCTCCTCCTGGTGGACCGCCTCCTGGAGGGCCTCCACCTCTGCTTGGTCCTCCACTTCTGCCTCCACTTGGTGGTCCAGTTCTCCCTCCTGCTTGAGTCGTTGTTACTGCTGTTGCTGCAGTTGACATGGTGGCAGCTATGGTTGGGTTGGTTGTGCTTGATAGGTCTGCGAGAGTGGCGATTGTTGCTGATAGATTGATAGGTGAGTTTCGAATCTGGTGGTCAAGAGGGTCTTCCTCTTCTTCACTTTCGGAACCTTCGTCCCAGTTAGTGATAGTGGGAGCTTCTTTGTACGTGTTTGTTGCCTCTCCTTTGTGTAGTCTGTTGTACTGATCAATACGCCGTGCTCTTTGGTTGAGAAATGGGGACTCTCCTTTGTTTCCCCAATTGAGGGTGTACCAATGACTATTTTGCAGGTAAACTGCTCTAATCTGCGTTCCTCCTACTCAGATCACATATGCATGAAAGGGAAAGGTTTGGTCTTCCCAATAGACAGCGGTGTTTTGCAGTGCTCATTCCCGATCAATGGGAAGCTGGATGTATTGCCTCTCTTCTGGGGCCATGATGATAAAAAGAAGTCAAGTCTAATGTCACCAGCAAGAGCAGTGACAATCAGACGTTGTCAGCATCTTGCATGTTAAGTGAGGTTGTTGATAACTCAGCCAGTAAGCCCACTACTGTGGGTGGGAAATAGCTACCGTTGCTTCCTAGTGACTTGTTGATCATACTAGAACTCAACTGAACATTTGGAGTACCAGTGACGTGTGGTACACAGAGTAAAAAGCACAGAAAACTTAGGAGAGCGAAACAAGCCACGGCTTTCCTAGAGACAATAGAACAATAGCCACTACTCCTTGTTGAGACAAGGAGACTTGACTTAGAGTCTCGTCTCTTGCACATGCACACATACAAGTACTACTGGTACATGCTGACTACTGCTACTTGACCGTGTTCCGGTCATATAGCTTACTACTATGCTGACTGAGGGGTGACAAAGCCCTGTCATACATGCTGACTACGAGTCCGACCTGTATTACCAACCCCAGGCCCAGACAGGCCCACCACACCTGGGGGTCAAATGTGGTCCTCACATGCCATCAGCAGTTCTCTTGCCCCCGTGCAAGCCACTCTGTGACAGTCGTGAATGGAAGGGGTTTGGGTGTCTTGTAGGAGCGGCTCCTGGTTGCTACTGGTGTGTCATAGTATGCAGCACGTATTACAGAGGTCATAGTATGTGACTTGTTCATATAGATGACTAGAGTTCCTTTACTAGTGGCCTTCGTATAGATGGCTAGAGTTCCATTACTAGCAGCCTTCAGGTTTAGGTTCTGGGTGGGGAAAGATGGTGTCTTTCTGTCTGAGTTGTTTGGAGTTTCAAGTGAAGAGAAAATGCAGCTCTAAGTCAATTTAGCAGGCCTTAGGGTACATTCTAAGGTGCAAGAGGATGGTTCTGATGGTTCTTAAGCTTAAGTTCACAAGATGATGAACTAGAAGTCCTGTATTATACAAGAGACTAAGCTTAAGGCTTGAGTCTCACTTTGGAGGGCTTTTATAGGCCCTGTGGCTACTGTACAGTAAGTACATATGACTAAGTAAAGGGATGATGCATCTCTAAGGCATCATACTAAGCATATATGACTACAAGATAGTAAGCATGTATGACTAAGTAAGTGATGATGTGTTCAGATGGCATCCTACTAAGCCAATATGACTAAGAGGCTGGATGATGCATTTAAGTGGCATCATGAGGCTGTGAGACTACAAAACATGGCAGCATATTAGTCTGAAAGTATTAGTAATGAGCTGAGGCAACACAACATAAAGTGGAGGGCAGTGAAGTGTAATAGAGGTGTGGTAATGTATAGGGATGGATGTGGAAGAGGCTCCCTGCCAGTCCATGAGAAAGTGGTTACTATATATAGTTAAAAATGATGTAAGCAGAAATAGTCCAGCAGTCCATAACAAAGATAGTCTTGAGATTGTCAAGCAATTGGCACTTGATCATTTTAATTCCATCTTGCAGAGGGCAAAGTGTCATGCCCAGGATAGGTGTGTCAGGGTTCTTCAACGTGATTCTAGTGGTCTTTGCTAATCGGTTTGGCCTTCCTTGTCCAAGAAGGTTTCTGTTGACAGTGATGGTTGTCTGCTGCAGGAGTCAGCCTACTTCAGGCTTAAAGTGGAAGGTGTAGTGATGGCGAGCAGTGGTGCTCAGGAGGGATAGGAGTAGAAGGTTGGTGATGAGGACAGGGGAGAGGAAGAGACAGGTTATGTCTCTCTGTACTGGTATTTGAATGGTGGTCTAATGACTGAGATGTGAACAAAGGATTGCCTTGCAATCCTGAGTGATTTGGTTTGGTTTCTGGAGCAAAGAATGCATGCAATGGATTCTGAGCAACTGGTTTCATTTGGCCTAAGTTTGTCTAGGCTTGAACCAAAAGGTTCCAGTTCATATGGCTTTCAGAAAGCTTGCATATTGGATATGTTCTCAAGTACATCTGACCCAGTTAGCTTTCTCAACTGCAGTCTGTGTTTTCTAAGGATCAGGTCTAAGGGCATTGTCCCTTGACTGAACATTCTTCTGAGTTGCTCCTTGTTCTGAGCTGACTTGTCGGTTTCGAGTATCGATGAGGATGCCATGTTACTAAACCAGCTTGTGTCCTTTAGTCTGTTATTCTTAGTACTAGCCACCTTGGCCTAGTCTTAGTCTCAGAGGTGAGAACAATGATAGAGTTGAGTGGATCAGTTGCTCTTAGGATAGGGAGGTGCTCCCTTCTGACTGTGTGAGGCTTAAAGTCCTGTATTGCACAGAAGACCAAACTTAAGGCTGGTCCTCAGAACTTGGGGCCTTTATATACCACTGGAAAACAAGGCAGTGCTAGCTGTGCATTGCTGTGCTTCTGGATGCTGCGCATGCGCAGTATCTGCAGTAAATCGTACAGTAATCCGCAGTAAGGTAGAAGGGAAGGTGATACGTCCATTCAGGGACTGCGCCGCAGCAAGTACATAGTGAGATATGGGGCGCGTATCAAGTAGAAAAAGGGGGGTACCAAGAGAAAGAAAAGAAATTGTATGGGTAAGTACTTGCATTTGTATTGCAAGTCCTTACCAGCCGTCATCAGGCCATGACACAAAGCCTCAAAAGAGTCCAGGAAGATATACAGGGACATCTGAGAGAACCCTGAGGTGACAAAGGGTGCAGTGAGAGAACCTTGCAAAGCAAGGCTACCTCTCTGTGTTCAAATTCATGGCACATGTCACGCTAGGATGTCATGTGTCTTAGTGTGAGGGTTCGAGTTTGGTTTGGTTTGGGTCGGAGTTTGGATGCCTTGTCCAAGTCTGGTTTCTGGTATGGTTCAAGGTTTGGAGTTCTATCCTTAGAACTTGTATGGTTGTGGGTTCTGAATGGCATGTAGTGGTGCTGGCTATTCTGTTATCACTCTAGGAAGTGATGTCTGGAGGTGCAATGACATCTTGTATTGCACTTAGTTCATTGGTGTTCACGCTAAGGTTGTGAATGGAAGGGGTTCTGGTGTCTTGTAGGAGCAGCTCCTGGTTGCTACTGGTGTGTCGTAGTATGCGGCACGCATTACAGAGGTTGTAGTATGTGACTTGTTTGTATAGATGACTAGAGTTCCTTTACTAGTGGCCTTTGTATAGATGGCTAGAGTTCTGTTACTAGCAGCCTTTGGGTTCAGGTTCTGGGTGGGAAAGATGGCGTCTTTCTGTCTGAGTTGTTTAGAGTTTCAAGTGAAGAGCAAATGTGGCTCTAAGTCAATTTAGCAGGCCTTAGGGTATGTTCTAAGGTGCAAGAGGATGGTTCTGATGGTTCTTAAGCTTAAGTTCACAAGGGATGAACTGGAAGTCCTGTATTATACAAGAGACTAAGCTTAAGGCTTGAGTCTCGCTTTGGGGGGCTTTTATAGGCCCTGTGGCTACTGTACAGTAAGTACATATGACTAAGTAAAGGGATGATGCATCTCTAAGGCATTGTACTAAGCATATATGACTACAAGATAGTAAGCATGTATGACTAAGTAAGTGATGATGTGTTCAGATGGCATCCTACTAAGCCAATATGACTAAGAGGCTGGATGATGCATTTAAGCAGCATCATGAGGCTGTGAGACTACAAAACATGGTGGCATATGAGTCTGAACATATTAGTAATGAGCTGAGGCAACACAACATAAAGTGGAGGGCAGTGAAGTGTAATAGAGGTGTGGTCATGTATAGGGATGGGTGTGGAGAGGGCTCCCTGCCAGTCCATGAGAAAGCAAATACTATATATAGTAAAAAATGATGTAAGCATAAATAGTCCGGCAGTCCATAACATCACCCCCTGTTTAGAGTCTTTGAGAGCATCCTTGGTGAGACTCCCTGTAGGGGCAGTTGCGACGGATGTGGCCGGTGCAGCGGCACTTGTGGCACTTCTTGTGGTTCTTGATGGCCCCCCAGGACCATATGTACTTGTCGTCATCATTGTCAGTGTCGAGGGGGGCAATGTGTTTGAGATACTCAGGGACTTTGAAATCTTTGAGTATCTCATCGTGAGCAACCTTTTCAAGGTTGCTCCAGGGGACCGGCTGTGCTTTGAGGCCAGTCGCGATGTGGTTGAAGGCCTTGGGGTCCTGCAATCCTCCCAACCACTCCATCTTCTTCATACGTACGAATGCTGCCTTGATCTTGAGCTTTAACATTTCTTGCTCAAGGTAGTGGTCATCTTCTTCCCACTTGCAGTAGGCGATGACAGCTGCTGTCAGTGATTCATCTCCCTCATCCTGCAGGGTGTTAATGATGCTCTCAGCAAACAGTTCCCTGCCAGAGAACAGTCTGCTGTGAAATTTAGTGTATCTGGCAGTGGGATGTGTGGAGGGGATGGGACGGAGTAGGTCTGTATTAACTGGGTGTCCCTTACCCATGGTGGTGCTGATGAGGGGATAGCAGTCATTGTCAAAGTGGTATTTGAAGTATTTGGCGTGCTCGGCTCCTCCCTTTTTGTTGGGGATGATGAATGGTTCAAAGGTGCGGGTGTGGTAACTGGGGCCTGGGTGTTCATCGCTCGCCTCACCCTTTGTCTGACCCTCCTCCTCCTTGTGGACTTGTTGTTTGCGTATTTCTTTGTCTTCTTCTTTCTCTTGCTAGGAGCAAGCTGGCTTGGCTCCCAGTGCATGAAGGGCATCGTGGACATCACCTGCTGGAATGTGCTGAGCGTATATGGTGGTGGTGCTGGCCTGCTCGCAAGCATTTGTGAGGGCATCAATCCTAAGGTTAGTGGAGGTAGAAAGTGGGGAAGCTGGGGCACTGTCGGCTGAATACCCCATAGGGGTAAGTGGTGGCGGGGAGACGGATCCCCAGGAGCTGTTGTTGGTGGAGGAGGTATCCTCAAGAAAAGTAAGGGGGTAAAAGCAGTTGGTGGGTAGACTGGTTGTGGATGCCATAGGGGTGGTGCTATTGATGGTGGCCATTGGTACTGTGGTTGGGGCTGTATGTTTCGAAAGTTGGGAATGGTGGAAGTGGGTGTAGAGAAGATGAGAAGAGTGGTAGTGGTTTGGAAGTTGGTTTGGTAGTAAGCAGCTGAAGAGGCAGTTGCTTGCTGAGGTCTTTGTCTTGATTCATGGGTCCTTATATATGTTTTGATCCCCTGTTTAGGTTTCTTTGGTCTTGTGAAATTCTTCGAGGAGCTCCGGAGCATGTAGGTCATCACTGCTGACCCATGAGTTGTCCAATGCAGGGTATCCTTTCCATCTGACCAGGTATTGGCGCTGCCGCTTGCACCCATATTTCCTTTCTGCAATAATTTCATCAACTTCATATTCTTCTTCGCCTTCTATTGTGTCAGGTGGTGGTCATTTGTAAGGCTTGCCGTACTCCTTGGTTTCTGTATAAGGTGTTATTAGATCCACATGAAACACATCGTGTATGTTCATGTTTGGAGGTAGGTTGAGCCGGTATGCCACTGCTGATATTTGCTGACTGATGGTGAAGGGTCCTATGCATTTTGGTGCCATTTTCTTTGATGGTGCCTTTGTTTTGATGTTGCGCACATCAAGCCATACTTCTTGTCCTTCCTTGTATGTCTTGATTGGTTTCTTTATTTGGGTCTTCCTTTGCAGCGATTGGTGGGCTATTGTTCTTGCCTTGGTAAGTTCTTCTATTCGGGTGGTGGTGGCAGGTACTGTTTCATCGCCATCTTTCCAATTTGCTTGTGGGTTAGTCCCCATGATTAGTTGATGTGGCGTAAAGCCTGTTGTTTCATGTTTCCATGTGTTGTGAGCAAATTCTGCTACTGGGAGGTACTGGGCCCAATTATTTTGAACTCCATTGGTGAATTGTCTTAAGTAGCCTTCGATCCATTGGTTCATGCATTCGCTTTGTCCATCTGTTCTTGGGTGGAAGGCCATACTCAAGTTTTGTCTTGTCCCAATTGCTTTACACATGGTACGTGCAAAGTTGCCTGTAAATCTTGGGTCTCTGTCTGATATGATTCATTTTGGTGTTCCAAACCAGGGGAATAAATGGCGGAGGTATAGTCCAGCTACTCCTTCTCCATTGATAGTTTTCTTGCAGGGTAAGAATATGGCGGCTTTGGAACATCCTTGGTCGACAATTGTAAGGATTGAGTCATATCCTTTTGACTTTGGTAGGTTGGTTATGAAGTCCATGGATATATATTGGAATGGTCCTTCTTCGACTGGAGTGTCAAAGTGGTGTAGAGGTGCATGGGCAACTCGGATTGTCTTGCTTTCTTGACACTTAGCACATCCTTTGACATAGTTTTTGACAAATTGTCTGAGTCTTGGGCCATGGAAGCATCTTTTGATGAGGTCCCAAGTGTTTTTGATGCCTGGATGTCCTTCAATAGGTGAGTCATGTAGTTCTTGGAGGGTTTCTTGTCGCTGATTGGTGTCGTCTGGCATGTATATTGTTCAAGAAAAAAGAGGATTGGGTAAAATTGTCACATGTTTGTTGACTTCTACCCCCCTTTTAAGGTCTTCTCTCCGAGATAGGAGGTCAGCAATTGTGTTTTGCTTTCCTGGGATGTGGTGGAGTAGGAAGTTGAAGTTGGCAAGGTGGGCCATCCATCTTGCTTGTCTAGGTGTGATTTTACATGCTGATCTGAAATATTTTAGATTATTGTGGTTGGAGTGTATCTGGATTTGTTGGGTAGCTCCTAGGAGGTAGTGATGGAAGGCTTTGGTGGCAGCTACTATTGCTAGCAGCTCTCTGTCGAAGATATCGTAGTTTTGTTCTGCTGGCGATAGTGACTTCAAAAAATAGGCCACTGGGTGTCTCCCATCTTCAAAATCTTGGGATAGGGTGGCTCCTATTGCGAAGGCAGATGCATCAGTGTCCAATATAAAGGTTTTGGTTTGGTCCACCATTCGTAGGATAGGGTAACAGATAAATTCTGTTTTGAGGGTCTGGAATGCTTCTTCTTCTTTTGGTCCCCATTCCCATTGTTTGTTCTTCTTCGTCAAGTTGTGTAGAGGTTGTGCAATCTCAGAGTAATGTGCAATAAAGTCTTTGTAGAAGTTTCCAAATCCTAGAAATGCGTGAACTTGTTTGATGGTTTTAGGAGTTGGCCAGTTGGTGATTGCTTTGACTTTGACTGGGTCTGTCATGGTGGACTATTGGGACGCTTACGCTTACTAATATACTTGCCTTATATGTACATATTTCCCACAGCTCGGCTGGAGTCGTCACCACTTCCCCCTCCTTACCTTACCCTACCGCTATTACACTCCTGCCGATCCCTTCTGCTGTTGTGTTGCCTCGGCTCATTACTAGATTACTTACACTAATATGCCGACGAGTTTCGTGGCCTTACTGCCGCTGAAACGCATCATAGACTGCCGATGACTCCACCTAAATACTTGTGTATAAATACGCTCATAGAAGGGGACCAAAGCCTTAAGCTTGGGCTCTTGTGAATCCTAGACATTCTCAGAGCAATCCTCCGAGTGATCTGAAGCTTCCCAGCCCCTTTCCCCTCCCACTTGCGCCCTAGAAAGTACCCTAGGGTCTGCTAAGCGACTTAGTGACGCGTTTCACTTAATCTACTATATATAGTAAACCGAGTCCCAATTAGGAACTCTTCGAACTCCGACACATATGTTAAGCGCTCAGAAAGGTGTTGCCTTTCTTCGCTTCAGACAGACGAAGGTCACTGAGTAACGGACCTCTCAGTGCTCTATAGAATTGCCCTATCTGCACCAGAACCCCCAGTAGGAAGGAGCAGCTCCTTCCATTCACAACCTTAGTGGCATACCAACGAACTAAGTGCAATACAAGGCGTATCAGCACTCCAGACATCCCTTCCTTTGGACACTCGTCTTGAGTATCCAAATCGACTCCTCCACATCTAGATCCCCTTCCTCCTTCAGGAGATAGGGAACGACAGCAGCCAGCACCGCCACTACCCACAGCCGTTCTAACAAGGCGTTAGAACTCCACAGAAGACGACCAAGATGACGGTCACCGACACAGATATCATCCTACACTTACAACAAAAAGACAGAGACAGGCCAGACACCCTACCCCTCATAGCAATAGAACGAACAGCCAAGGAGGCTGCCAGACAGAAACATCGACAGAACCGCCACGCTCCGTCCAGCGTGACACCTCATAGCAATAGAACGAACAGCCAAGGAGGCTGCTAGACAGAAACATCGACAGAACCGCCATGCTCCATCCAGTGTGACAGGGTCCATTTTGACGAGGCCACCTCCTACTATCATTCCTAGGTATTCCACTTCTTCTTTGTGGAATTTGCACTTCTCTGGCTTCAGGTAGAGGTCGTTGTTGGCGAGGATATGTAGGACTTCATCTACTTGTTGTTGATGTTCTTTCCAGGTTTCGTCAGTTGCAATGAGGATGTCATCCATGTATATGAAGACATTTCCTTTTGCTAATTGTTCTCTGAAGATGATGTCCATCATGCTTTGGAAAGTGGCTGGGGCATTACACATTCCAAAGTACATGACTTCTGATTGAAAGAATCCTTGATTTGTTTTGAAGGCAGTTTTGTGTTGGTCTTCTGGTCTAATGAGGATATTGTTATACCCCCATCATACATCGAACTTTGTGAGGTGCCTCTTGTGTGCTAGTTGTGGGATAAGGTCTTGAATGAGGGGGAGAGGGTAATTGTTAGGGACTGTCCATTCATTTAGTTGCCTGTAGTCTTGTACAGGTCGGAGTTTTCCATCTTTCTTTTTGACAAAAAAGAATGGTGAGGCATATGGTGATTTGGATGGTTCAATATATCCCTTGTCTTGATGCTCTTTAAGGAACTCTTCTAATGCATCTTGTTCCTTGGGAGATAGAGGGTATATTTTGCAATCGAATGATGCAGGTGCATCGGGTTTAAGGTTGATGGTGTGGTCCCAGGGTTTTGATTCAGGGATTTGCTTTGAAGCTTCTTCACTGAAGACCTTTTTGAAGTGTTGGAATCCCCTAGGTACCAGTTGGTGCCATTCCTTTTTCTCCTTCTTGCTGACTTCGTCTATTGCCAGCTGGGTGGACATTGTAGTTTTCTGTATTTGGAATATGGGTGGTCTTTTGTTGACATCTTGGGTGGATGCTATAACGCGTCCTTGTATCTTTCCTTCTTTCCAGCCAATATCCAGATTGGTGATTTGTAGGAATGGGTATCCTAGGATGATGTTGTCCTTTCCTAGATTGGTGACAAAGAAGGGTAGTTCCCTTCATATGCCTCTATGTTGGATAGTGAGGCGTATTGTTTCTGTGATTTGTCCTGCTGCATTGATGGTTCCATCAATGTTTCTTGCAGTTCAGGGTTTGTCTAACTTCTGTCTAAGAAGTTTGAAATGTTTGATGATTCGAGGGGAGATGAAGTTTTCTGTTGCTCCACTGTTGATTAATGTTCGAATCTTGGCCTGTTGGTCCTTGTGATGCAATATTAATTGAGTTTGTACTGATCGTATCTTTGGTATGAAGGCATCATTTTGGAATAAAGTCTGAATGATGGCTGTGTCATTCAGACTTGTTGAAAATCCACTCCTCTTTCTCTCATGGCATTCATCCATTCGAGCTTTTTGTTGTTGGAGAATTGGATCATTCTGTTGGCTAGTTCGGTCATTTCATCCTGCTCTTGAGGCTCTTCTTCTTCTTCTTCTTCTTCTTCTTCTTCTTCTTCTTCTTCTTCTTCTTCTTCATCATAATACTCCTGGTCTTCTTCTTCTTCTTCTTCGACTACTTTGATGTAGGAGGGTTTAGGTGATGGCCTAGGATTGACCTTCTTCTTTGGGCAATCCTTTGCCATGTGTCCTTGTTGACTGCATTCAAAGCACTGTCCTTCAACTCTATGCTTCTGTCTTTCTTCATTGGTGTTTGCTTTTCAGATGGCATCAACCTGCATAGGTGTGCCATTGGTGTAAGGTTGTCTTAGAGGTTTCTGAGAGGGTGGTGGCTTTGTAGGGAGGAAGCTAGCTCACTTGGGTCCCCAGTTAGGCATAGGCCACTTCCCTTCTCCGAAGATTAGGTTCTCTTTCTCCTGTGTCTTTGCTTCTGTCTGGATGGCGGCCACATAGTCTACAAAAGTGGTTAGTCCAGGGTGCATCCTTAGAGTCCTTCATCCTAATCCAGGTGGTAATCCTTAGAGGAACATTTGGAGGGTTGCTGGTGCATTGGGGTGGTATCCTGCCTTTATGGAAAGGGTTCTGAACTGCGCTATATAGCTGTCTAGGTTGCCTTGCTTCATCTTTAATTGTTGGAGTGCAGTGGTGGCTTGGTGACTTTATGGATGTCTGTAAATGTGGCTGCAAAGGCGGATTTGAATGTAGCCCAGTGTATTTCATCTTGAAAGGGTACATTATGGTTGTAGTGTTGATCTTGAAGGTGATCAACTCTATCATAGACCCAATTGTCAACTAGGGGTCCTCTGATATAGGATAATGCAAGGGCGGCCCTCTTGTATGGGACTTGCATCGTTTCGTTGTCTTCATTGAGTACTCTGTATAGTTTGAATTCCCTTAGGAATTTGTCACTTTTGCTACAGTCTCCTGTGAATACTTCTGGGGGAGTACCGTTCCATTTGCCATTTCCTTAGCCTGGAGGTGGAGCTACTTGTGCTCCTGCTTGTTGTGGACCTGGTGGAGGTTCTCTTGCAGGTGGTTGAGGCTGCTGGGGTTGTTGTGGTGGTGGTATGTTTGCCATAAAGATTTGTATTGGTTGTTGAGGTGGTAGCAAGTATTCTTGTTGGTCTGGGTCTATTACTTGGATTGGTGGTCTGGTGTGGAGGGCTAGGAGGTTTATTTGTTCGCCTAGTTGTTCTACGTCTGCAGGTAGAGGTGGTTCTTGTGCTGGTGGTTGTGGGGCTTCAAGTTGCATGTGGTGCTGGGGTGTTTCTTTGTGGTACATCAGTGGATTGGCTTCTTCTGGTGTATGAGGTCGATGGTCAGAGTGATGGTCTGATCCTTGTTCTTCTTCATCGTCTGAGTTGTCTTCTGTGTGTTGCGAAACCCTTGGTGAGTGTAGATCAGTGGCTCTGGGGGTTTGTGTTCTTTTGACTTGTGGTTCTGCAAGTTCTTCTCTTGCAGTAGTTGCTGGGGTTAATGTGATGCGAAAGGGGTGGTAGTCTGGGTGGTAAGGATCATCTATTAATGGGTAGCCTGTTCCTGCTGCTCCATAGTCAATTCTGTCTTGGTCATAGGCCCAATAAAGGTTGTCAACGTCTCTGGTGAGGGTGTACCAATGTCCTTGAATAAATTCAACTGGTACTCTTCGGATTGCGCTGGTGTGTTCACTTGGTACATCAAGGTTGTATCCTCTGTTTGGTCCTTGGACAATCCAATGGATGTTTTGTCTGGTGATATGTGGTGGGAGATTTGGTTCTGATCTTCAGTCAATGTGGACCCTTGTACTTCCTGGGAAGGCTCTAGGATGGACGTAAGGTTCTCTTCTGAATTCATCTGTGGTGGTGGATATCGTGGGTAGTAATAGGTGTTGGTTCTACTGTCGTATACTCTTGACAGTATTACATGTGTATTGTGTGCAGGGATTGGGTTGTTCGAGTGGATAGCCATCTTGGCTTTCTGGTAAGCTTAGTCTGATGTCACACTAGGATGTCACATGTCTTAGTGTGAGGGTTCAAGTTCAGTTTGGTTTGGGTCAGAGTTTGGATGCCTTGTCCAAGTCTGGTTTCTGGTATGGTTCGAGGTTCGGAGTTCTATCCTTAGAACTTGTACAGTTGTGGGTTCTGAATGGCATGTAGCGGCACTGGCTGTTCTGTTATCACTCTAGGAAGTGATGTCTGGAGGTGCAATGACATCTTGTATTGCACTTAGTTCATTGGTGTTCACACTAAGGTCATAAATGGAAGGGGTTCTGGTGTCTTGTAGGAGCGGCTCCTGGTTGCTACTGGTGTGTCGTAGTATGCGCACATATTACAGAGGTCATAGTATGCAACTTGTTCGTATAGACAACTAGAGTTCCTTTACTAGTGGCTTTCGTATAGATGGCTAGAGTTCTGTTACTAGCAGCCTTCGGGTTCAGGTTCTGGGTGGGAAAGACAGCATCTTTCTGTCTGAGTTGTTCAGAGTTTCAAGTGAAGAGCAAATGTGGCTCTAAGTCAATTTAGCAGGCCTTAGGGTACGTTCTAAGGTGCAAGAGGATGGTTCTGATGGTTCTTTAAGCTTAAGTTCACAAGGGATGAACTGGAAGTCCTGTATTATACAAGAGACTAAGCTTAAGGCTTGAGTCTCGCTTTGGGGGGCTTTTATAGGCCCTGTGGCTACTGTACAGTAAGTACATATGACTAAGTAAAGGGATGATGCATCTCTAAGGCATTGTACTAAGCATATATGACTACAAGATAGTAAGCATGTATGACTAAGTAAGTGATGATGTGTTCAGATGGCATCTGTAACCGGCCTGGGGTGATGGTTCAACACCATCGTGCCCCTGTAAGTTGTGGAACCGGCCAATTAGAGGACTTGTGCCCTGTTTCATGTTTGTGCCCCGTTTCATGTACATCAGCTTATGATTTTCTTGAGTGTCTTGTGCTATTGGTTGTTATTGTCTTGGTCGTATAAATAGGTAGCACTGCCCCCTTCAGGCCCTAGGCCTGCCCTCAAGTACCATGTACTATATATAGGGGACTCATTACGCCTGGTAGAGGCAAGTTGAGTCTCTTGTCTCAATACTAGCAGTGTTCTACTTCATTGCGGGTGGCTACTGAGTTGGAGCTCAGCAAGTGGTAACCTAATCGTCGACATCAACGTACATGTCAACTTCATCTCTACAAGTCTTCTAGACCACTTCGAGGTCTAGCTTATCGTTGTAGTGTGTCTATTGTTGCTGTCAAACCCTTGGCGGTGACATTAGACTCAACTTGTTTTCAACACGGCTAGCAGTTCAGAAGGGACACTGCAGAACACAACCCTCAATTGGGTAGACGCCACTGAAGGCCGAAGGAACCACAGAGTTTGGTACATCTCCAAAGAACACCCAGCCAATCCCACGGACCGGGATATACAGATTATCGTCACAGCGAGAGGCAAAGCGCCAACCAACCTGAAGCTGGTGTGCATCCACAATGACAGGTGGAAGGAAGTCCACTGGACTGAAGGGCGATACACCCTAGGAGCAGCAGTCCCGCAGCTACACGAATACAACACTGAAGGATCAGAAGCTGACGAGCTTCTCAACGAAGAACTAGAAGGACCTGAGGTCATTTCAGACACAGAATCGGACGAGGCGGTCAAAGAAATCGACAACGCCTTTAACAAAATCAAGATCACCCCAGTAGAAGAAAAAGCACCAGTATTTCCCACCAGAACTCTTACTCCCCTGCAGGGAATACCAACCAACGCACTACCAGCAGGAGCCAGAATCCCTAGCCTTTCGCAGGCCATGTCCACCCAAACCACCACAGCCACGGCCATCGCCGCACAGCCATCAACAACAACCCAAAGTGCACCACAGCACATTCAAAATGTCCTCAGACAAGTTCTAAAAAGGTCAGGTCCGCCAGGAGGATCCAGAGGAGGACCAGGAGGACCAGGAGGACCAGGAGGACCAGGAGGACCAGGAGGGCCAGGAGGGCCAGGAGGACCAGACCCGAACGCACCACAAGTACCAGTGGCTGCAGCTGCCAATGTAAAAACCATGGGGGCACTCCCACAAGTCTTTATGGGAGACAGATCTAAAGCAGACAACTTCATCAAAGAAGTAAAAGGGTATCTGCGTCTGAATGCAGATGTAGCAGGATACAACTCCCTGTTCAAAAAATTGCCTTCACCCTCACCCTCATCAAAGGTGAAAACACGGCCCAATGGGTCAGAGATATGGGCGAATGGATCGACAGACTACATATGCCCCAAGACAACATCCCAGCACTATGGGACCAATTTCTCCTGGAATTCAGCCAACAGTTCCAGGATACCCAGGCGGCCCAGTGAGCCCGAAATGAAATCAGGGATTGTCAGATGAAGGGGTCTGACTACGACAAATATATCACCAGGTTCGAAAGCCTGGCAAGGAAGGCTGGATATATGTTGGGAAATGAGGAAACATACAACATTTTCCTCCAAGGAATCCCACATCACTCCTACATGACACCCTGAAGCCGCCAATCCCCCTCAATTACCATGACCTTAAAGAAAAGGTCAAAACTATCGCACAAGGAAAGACCATCATAGATGGTATCCTAAAGAAGACTATGGCAGGGCAATCGCCCTTCCAACAACTTAACAACCTGCCCTGACCACCACCATTCCAGCAAAGAAACTGGCAGCCGCAATACGCCCAGGGGAACCGCCCCCAGTATAACTCAACAAATGCGCCCCCATCTATGAACAACACCCCAGTCCCTATGGACCTGTCCAGGGGTCGCACCCCTAATAACTGGAGGGGGCGAGGAAACTGGAGACAGAGGATGGCACCACCTGCCAGAGGAAATGTATCAGCACCAGGATATGAAGCAATGCGGTGCTTCAACTGTGGCAGGGAAGGGCACTTCGCCCGGGCCTGCCCCAAAAGACGACAGCAGCCCAGAAACCCTTACAGACAAAGCCCTAGACAGGCCAATCTCATTGACTTCCAGGAGGAAGAAGATCAGGACTACCAGATGGCAGAACCATCAGAGGGAACCTCCATGGCCACCATGTGAGTGCAACTCGAGGGAATGTCCCTTGACGACCAGATTAAATTAGCCAAAGAAATGGGAGTCGCACAGGATTTTCCCTCTGCCTAATCAGATCGGCCCTGCTTAGGCAGATTCATAGCGATAACGTGTACATCTCGGCAAGGAAATCTATGACAGTTTGTTTCTATGCACGTTCAATTGCAAAAAGAGCCAAAGGAGTGGCCCTGGTGGACTCAGGGGCCACAGAAAATTTCATGAGTCTCAACTATGCCAAATGGCTGTGACTCCCCATCAGATGATTGGCAAACCCAAGGCCACTGTTCAATGTCGACGGGACAGAGAATAAAAGTGGAGCCCTCAAATACTACACCGACTTACAATTCAGGACAGGAACACAAACCACAAACCAAAGGTTCTTCCTCTCAGATCTAGGAGACCATAAGGCTATCTTTGGATATCCATGGTTCGCCTCCATCCAACCTAAGATCGATTGGAAGAAGGGATGGATTGACTTCACTCACCTCCCCATTGTCCTTTCAGCCCCTAATGCTGCGAAAGCAGTATACATGCCTCGAACCAAAAACATACCACGACCACTCAGAAAGCGAACTGACACATACCTCCTAGGAAGAGTAATGATAGGAGGCACCTCAAATAACCTGGAACAAAACGACACCATACCAGCCGAATACAAATGGCACAAGAAGGTCTTCAGTGAGGAAGACTCACAGCAGATGCCCAGCTCCACCATATGGGATCACACCATTGAACTACTACCAGGGGCACCCAACACAATACCCGGACGACTACTACCCCTCACACAGGAAGAAAAGGCAGAGATGCACAAGTTCGTGCAAGAGCATCTAAAAAGAGGAACCATTTGCATCTCAAAATCACCATATGCAGCCAACTTCTTCTTCGTGAAGAAGAAAGACGGAAAGCTAAGGCCGGTACAGGATTACCAACCTGTCAACAAATGGACAAAAAGAAACAGGAACGTCTTGCCCCTCATCCCACAAGTCGTGGACTGACTCAGCAGATGCACCAAGTTCACAGTAGTAGACATGCGATGGGGCTACAACAACATCAGGATAAAAGAAGGAGACAAGTGGAAGGCTGCTTTCCTCACCCACGAAGAACTGTTCAAACCAACAGTCATGTTCTTTGGTCTTACTAACTCCCCAGCAACCTTCCAAATGATGATGAACACCATCTTCCGACAAGAAGTAGGAGAGGGCTGGCTCTCTGTGTATATGGACGACATCGCTATCCACATGGCTAAATGACCACATGAGACGGAGGAACAACACACGACCAGACATCGAGAATATGTCCATCGCATGTTGGACAAACTGGAGGAAAATGACCTCTACCTCAAACTGGAAAAGTGCCAATTCAAGAAAGAGGAGATTGAGTACCTAGGAGTCATCGTGGGGAAAGGGCATCTCAGGATGAGCCCCAAGAAACTGCAGGGGATCGCGGACTGGTCACCACCGAAAAATCCGACTGACGTCAGGAGTTTCCTGGGATTCACAGGCTACTACCGCTACTTTGTACCAAACTACTCAAAAATTGCATGACCCCTGCTGGAATGAACAAAGAAGACCACACCCTGGCATTGGGGAGAAGCACAGATGAGAGCATTCGAAGAGCTGAAAACAAGAATGTGTGGGAGCCAGTACTAATCCAACCAAATGTTGAGAAACAGTTCACACTACACGTTGA
Organism: Russula compacta; assembly: GCA_022376555.1. Taxonomy (NCBI): domain Eukaryota; kingdom Fungi; phylum Basidiomycota; class Agaricomycetes; order Russulales; family Russulaceae; genus Russula; species Russula compacta. The sequence continues at coordinate 30,446 of WTXH01000253.1, forward strand.
CACATTGGCATATGGCGTAGGCACCGTACTCTCGCAGGAGGGAGAGCACAACCTCACTCCAACCTTAGCTCAATGACACAAACCAATCTTGCACCCAGTGGCATACTATTCAGCCACGTTCACACCCACAGAACAAAATTATGACATCTATGAACGAGAACTGTTAGCCGTCATGAAGGCCCTGGCCCATTGGAGGCACTATCTAGGATGGACTAAAACACCATTCATAATCCGGACCAATCACGCTAACCTCCAGTATTGGAAGTCACCGAGAAACCTGAACCGACGAACCGCACGGTGGCACGCCGACCTCCAAGAATACGACTACATACTGGAATACATCCCAGGCAAGACAAATACCACAGCAGATGCCTTGTCCAGACCATCAAATGTAGATCATGGCAAGGACGACAACAAGGACATCACAATCATTCCACCCCACAGAATCCGCACGGCACAAATGATTCACGGAAGAACCATCATACCGAACCTCAAGGAGCTCAGATGAGCTATCATGAGAAATGCCCATGACACGCCCACAGCTGGCCACCCAGAGAGAGACGAAACCCTGTGAAAAGTACAAGAACGATACTGGTGGCCAAAAATGAAAGAGTGGATTGCAGACTATATCAGAGGATGCACAACATGCCAACAAGCCAAGATACTGACCCATTGACCCCATGTTCCCCTCTACCGAATCCCTTTCACACCAGGCACGCTACCCTTCAAGACCATAGCTATGGATCTGATTACCGGGTTGCCACCAAAACGAGGGATGGACGCAATCCTCACCATCGTAGACCATGGATGCTCACACGCGGCCCTATTCCTCCCCTGCTCCACCAACATCACAGGGCCAGGGATCACCCAGCTCTACCTAGATCATCTATATCCATGGTACGGACTGCCAAGAAAAATCATCAGTGACAGAGACCCGCGATTCATGTCGAGTTTCGGAAAGGCACTCACTAAAAGGCTAGGGATACAACAAAACCTGTCCACAGCAGCCCACCCCCAAACTGATGGTCTGTCCGAGCAAAAAAATCAATGGACAGAGCAGTACTTACAACTGGTAACGAGCGGACAACCAGATGACTGGACAGAATGGGTCGCGGTCGCAACTGCAGTACATAACAACCGGAGAAACAGCACCACCGGGCTATCGCCCAATCAAATCCTTATTGGCTACGAACCAATGCTGGGACCCGGAGATTTAGGGGTCTGAACCAACAATGAGGTGGTGGAACAGCGAACACGGAGGATGGAAGAAGCATGGGACCAGGCCATCAAGGCTATCAATAGAAAAGCAGCCAAAACGCCAGCAAGTCAATATAAAACTGGGGACCAAGTGTGGCTAGAGGGGACCCACCTGACCCTCCCACATCAAGGGTCCAAATTAAACCCAAAATGGTACGGCCCTTTCAAGATCCTCAAAGAGGTATCCCCAGTCGCCTTCTTGCTACAGCTCCCCACGTCATGGTTGATCCACCCTGTATTCCATGTGTCTCTCCTTACCCCATACAGAGAGATGGACACCCACGGGCCCAATTACGCCCAACCTCCCCCTGAATTAATCGATAACAAAGAACAATACGAGGTGGAACAGATCAGAAACCATCGCCTTCAAGGGTGATCAAAGAAGCTGCACTATCTCATAAAGTGGTGGGGCTACCCCGAAAGTGACAACACCTGGGAACCTGCTGACCAGGTGCACGCCCCGGATCTCCTTCGGGAGTATCACAAACGCTGGCCCTTGAAAGATATAAAAGGGAAGCAGAAACCCCCGGCAAAAGCATCAGCTCACTCCTCTTCCACTCTCAAACACACCATCACTCCACTATGTCCTCCCCCGCTCCAGTCCCAGTGCCACCCCCTTCTACACACATTGAGGTCGAAGCAATTGGCGGACCTCCCTCCGCAGCGGCCAGCTCCAAGCACCCCTCTACCACACCCGCCTCCCACTCCATCCGCCTCCCTGGCACCTTCCATGACCTGGAGACCAACGCCTTCTGGGAAGGCCCTCTCTCTCCTGGCACTGTCCAATCCGTCCTTGACGGATACAAAAATCTGGGACCGGTCCAGCTCCATCAGCTGGCCTCAGGCCTCGCCTCCACCCTCCAGCAGCATGAGGCACTGTTTCAAGACGAGGCGAGGTGCCTCAAACGACAATTCAAGGAGGTCAACCGGGACAACCAAGAGCTCAAGGCCCGGATTCAGCAAATCGACGGGGAACCCCTCTTATGCCCCAATGGATATGTTGAGAATGAGGGAAGGCTCCCCGAGTTCACCATTACCACCCCCGATGGCGAAAAGCCCGCCATCTTTATCAAGCAGCTGGATGATGGATGCGTGGCCAGTCTGGCGGCCAATGCGACGGGTGACCATGATGCCCAAATCATCAAACTCTATGCGTGCCCCGAGTTCGATGACTTCCCCCTCTCCCCACTCCTGTCCTGGTTCCGCGCCCACTTATGGGGGACAGAAATCAACTACCACCCCCTACGCAAGGCCGTCATCGATCTGGATGACTGGCCCCTCCTTGCCGAAGTCACACAATACCGGGTCCTGGACTGCGAGTGCAACACCATGTGCACTGAGCTATGCCTGGCTCAGGCAAATCTGGCGGCGTCTGAGGCCGCAAAGCAGGCCTCCGGAGACCAACTCATCGCTGCCAGGGCGGGGAAGAAGGTCCCCCAGGTGGGAGTCGAACGATTTCGGCCACAGCTGGCTAGATGATCAGGGTGGAGGAAAACAGGATGAGGGCATCCTGTCTAGCAGAAGGGTAATGTAACCAGCCTGGGGTGATGGTTCAACACCATCACACCCCTGTAAGTTGCAGAACCAGCCAATTAGAGGACTTGTGCCCCATTTCATGTTCGTGCCCTGTTTCATGTACATCAGCTTATGATTTTCTTGAGTGTCTTGTGCTATTGGTTGTTATTGTCTTGGTCATATAAATAGGTAGCACTGCCCCCTTCAGGCCCTAGGCCTGCCCTCAAGTACCATGTACTATATATAGGGGACTCATTATGCCTGGTAGAGGCAAGTTGAGTCTCTTGTCTCAATACTAGCAGTGTTCTACTTCATTGCGGGTGGCTACTGAGTCGGAGCTCAGCAAGCGGTAACCCAATTGTTGACATCGACGTACACGTCGACTTCGTCTCTACAAGTCTTCTAGATGACTTCGAGGTCTAGCTTATCGTTGTAGTGTGTCTATTGTTGCTGTCAAACCCTTGGCAGTGACAGCATCCTACTAAGCCTATATGACTAAGAGGCTGGATGATGCGTTTAAGCGGCATCATGAGGCTGTGAGACTACGAAACATGGCGGCATATGAGTCTGAATGTATTAGTAATGAGCCGAGGCAACATGACATAAAGTGGAGGGCAGTGAAGCATAATAGAGGTGTGGTAATGTATAGGGATGGGTGTGGAGAGGGCTCCCTGCCAGTCCATGAGAAAGCGAATACTATATATAGTAAAAAATGATGTAAGCATAAATAGTCTGGCAGTCCATAACAGCACATGTGGAAAAGACAGCCAACAAAAGGCCACACACAGAGCACCTCACAGCAAGTCCAGTGGGAAGTGAGCATGCACCAGAGTCTGAGGAATCAGACACCGAGGATGTGGTGTCCAAATGCATGGGCCAGGTGCATGTTAGGGAGCCATTGACACACTGAAACTGATCAACAAGACCAGCCTGTAGCCCAGGAAAAGGAGGATGAACAGACAGCAAATGGCTTGCATGAGGACAACAGTGGGCACACTGAAGCAACAGTCAAGACAGCATCAGATGCCAGCGGAACTCAGGAGGCAATCCAAGCACTCCTTGAGAGCATCTCTTGCAGATGTGCCCCAGTGGACAATTCCCCACCTTCCATGGTCAATGATGCACTGTCCATGTCATAAGATCATCCAGCATTGTTGAGGGCCCAAGAAAGGCTGGCATCATAGAGCCACATAAAGTCATCCCTTGATGTTCTCTTCCAGGGTCATATCTCTGCCATGATGGGGGTCTTAAATCTCTTTCTGGACCCAGAGCTTCCATATACATGGAGGAAAGCATCAATGATTGTTGCAAAGGCTTAGGGGCATGGAACTAATTGCGTGTGCAGCATCCAGACCTGGCTTCTGGATTATATTCAGGAAGGGAACCTTCCTCTCCATTCCTATGGCCATAGTCAGAAGACAGTTCTTGAGGATGAAGAGATCTCACAGGAGATACAAGAGGAATTGTTGAAGAAGGCAAAAGTCGGCTTTATCAAGGCAGAAGATGTTTGCACAATTGTCACAAGTGATAAGATTCAGATCTTGCTCTTGCAACTGGGGATTCACAAGCCCAGCATTTCCTTGTCAACAGCACAGAGGTGGCTTGCAAAACTAGACTGGCACTACAGCAAATCAAAGAATGGAATGTATATTGATGGCCATGAACAAGATGATGTTGTGGCTTATTGGCAGGCCTTCATGGACTGATGGGCAGAATATGAAACACATTTCTAATTTTGGGATGACAATGGCAATCCCCTTCCTCATCCATCATCAGATTCACATCACCTTATCCTTGTCACCCATGATAAATCAGTTTTCTTCCAAAATGATGAGAGGAAAACCTGTTGGAACTATCAAGACAGCTGGCCAGCCCCCAAACCAAAAGGTGAGGGGCAATTGGTCATGGTCTCAGACTTCTTGACAGCTGAGTGGGGATGCCTGCACAATGGTAACAGGTGTGTTAATACTTTCACTTCTTATTGCACCCCTTATTGACCACTCTGTAGAGAGGCCCATATCATGTTCAAACTAGGCAAGAATTGGGACAGATACTTCAATGCAGATCAACTCATCATGCAAGTTGATCTCGCCATCAATATCTTTGAGGCCAAGACAAATGGCCTTGCACAGGGCCTCTTTTTATTTGACAATGCACCCAGTCACTTGAAGCATGCTGCAGATGCAATATCTGCCACCAAGATGGTCAAAAGTGCGTCTGATTATATTTCATTAAATCTATTTTATCTTATCAATTGCTTTTAAGATCCAAAGCATCTCTGGACACACCACCCAAAGGGGCCATGCATGTGTGATGGTATCAATCCCTTGACAGGTGAGCCACAATTGTTTTACTTCCCAGATGACCACCCCCTTTATCTGGGGTGGTTCAAGGGTATGGAACAAATTATCTGCGAGCATGGACTCCTGCCAGAGGCAGGCCTCCCTGTCGAGTGTGCCAGCTGCAAGCATCCTGAAGGACAGACCAGCTGCTGCTGTCACCACATCCTTTACAACCAGCCAGATTTCATATTGCAGAAGCCATTGCTCCAGGAGCACATCAAATCACATGGCCATCTGTGTGACTATTATCCCAAGTATCATTGTGAATTAAACTTCATTGAGCAATACTGGGGTGCAGCAAAGCTTTGATTCTGCATTGCTGGCCATGCAAAGACCATGGAGGAGATGCAAAGGAAGATGCTCAGGTGTCTTGATGACATCCCCCTTGAACAAATTCAAAGGTGCATTGCCACTCCTTTTATTTATTTATTCCAGGACTGTATACTCTTTGCAGATTTGCAAACCAGTCCATGCACTTTATTTCTGCCTATCGTCAAGGCTTATCTGGTGCCCAAGCAGCATGGGCCAACAAGAAGTATCATGGCCATCATATTCTCCTGCCAGATATGATCACGCTTGTCAAGGAAATGATTCCAGACTAGTATACTGTGTAGTTACATGTACATACATATGTGTGTTTCCAATTCTACCACTCCATCTGCTCTGTCACTGGGACTGGGACCTGCACCTGCACCCCCACACCTGCAACCCACACTGTCACACTAGGACGTTGTGTGTCTTAGTGTGAGGGTTTCAGTTTGGTTTGGTTCGGAGTTTAGAAGCCTTGTCTAAGTCTGGTTTCTGGTATGGTTCAAGGTTTGGAGTTCTATCCTTAGAACTTGTACGGTTGTGGGTTCTGAATGGTGTGTAGCAGTGCTGGCTGTTCTGTTATCACTCTAGGAAGTGATGTCTGGAGGTGCAATGATGTCTTGTATTGCACTTAGTTCATTGATGTTCACACTAAGGTCATGAATGGAAGGGGTTCTGGTGTCTTGTAGGAGCTGCTCCTGATTGCTACTGGTGTGTTGTAGTATGCGGCATGTATTACAGAGGTCATAGTATGCGACTTGTTCGTATAGACAGCTAGAGTTCCATTACTAGCAGCCTTCAGGTTCGGGTTCTGGGTGGGAAAGACAGCATCTTTCTGTCTGAGTTGTTTGGAGTTTCAAGTGAAGAGCAAATGCGGCTCTAAGTTGGTTTAGCAGGCCTTATGGTATGTTCTAAGGTGTAAGAGGATGGTTCTGATGGTTCTTTAAGCTTAAGTTCACAAGGGATGAACTGGAAGTCCTGTATTATACAAGAGACTAAGCTTAAGGCTTGAGTCTCACTTTGGAGGGCTTTTATAGGCCCTGTGGCTACTGTACAGTAAGTACATATGACTAAGTAAAGGGATGATGCGTCTCTAAGGCATCATACTAAGCATATATGACTACAAGATAGTAAGCATGTATGACTAAGTAAGTGATGACGCATTCAGATGGCATCCTACTAAGCCTATATGACTAAGAGGCTGGATGATGTGTTCAAGCGGCATCATAAGGCTGTGAGACTACAAAACATGGCGGCATATTAGTCTGAAAGTATTAGTAATGAGCCAAGGCAACACAACATAAAGTGGAGGGCAGTGAAGTGTAATAGAGGTGTGGTAATGTATAGGGGTGGATGTGGAAGGGGCTTCCTGCCAGTCCATGAGAAAGGGATTACTATATATAGTAAAAAATGATGTAAGCATAAATAGTCCAGCAGTCCATAACACACACCCATGTCCAAAAGTTTGGCCACTAACCCTAGGGTTAGGAAGCTTACATAAACCATGCTGGAACTAGATGACTTCTACCTTAGTAAGCATGTATGACTAAGTAAGTGATAACATGTTCAGATGGCATCCTACTAAGCCTGTATGACTAAGAGGCTTGATGACACGTTTAAGCAGCATCATAAGGCTGTGAGACTATGAACCACAGTGGCATATTAGTCTGAAAGTATTAGTAATGAGCCAAGGCAACACAACATAAAGTGGAGGGCAGTGAAGCATAGTAGAGGTGTGGTAATGTATAGGGATGGATGTGGAAGAGGCTCCCTGCCAGTCCATGAGAAAGTGATTACTATTGTAACTGGCCTGGGGTGATGGTTCAACACCATTGCGCCCCTGTAAGTTGCAGAACTGGCCAAATAGAGGACTCTGACCCCATTTCATGTTCGTGCCCTGTTTCGGGTTTATCAGCTTGTGATTTCTTGAGCGACCTTTGCCACTGGTCACTATTGTCCTTGTTCGTGTTTCAGGTATAATTAGGTAGCACTGCCCCTTCAGGCCCTAGGCCTGCCCTCAAGTATCATGTACTATATATAGGGGACTTATTATGCCTGGTAGAGGCAAGTTGAGTCTCTTGTCTCAATACTAGCAGTGTTCTACTTCATTGCGAGTGGCTACTGAGTCGAAGCTCAGCAAGCAGTAACCCGGGTATCGACATCGACTTGCAGGTCGACTTCCTCTCTATAAGTCTTCTAGGCCACTTCGAGGCCTTGCTCATCGACTTAGTGTGTCTACTGTTGCTGTCAAACCCTTGGCGGTGACATTAGACTCAACTTGTTTTCAATATGGCTAGCAGTTCAGAAGGGACACTGCAGACTACGACCCTCAATTGGGTAGATACCACTGAAGGCAGAAGGAACCACAGGGTTCGGTACATCTCCAAAGAGCACCCAGCCAACCCCACAGATCAGGACATACAAATCATCATCACAGCAAGAGGCAAAGCACCAACTAATCCAAAGCTGGTGTGCATTCACGACAACAAGTGGAAGGATGTCATGGTGGACTATTGGGACACTTACGCTTACTAATATACTTACCATTTATGTACATATTTCCCACAGCTCGGCTGGAGTCGTCACCACTTCCCCTTCCTTACATTACCCTACCGCTATTACACTCCTGCCGATCCCTTCTGCTGTTGTGTTGCCTCGGCTCATTACTAGATTACTTACACTAATATGCCGACGAGTTTCATGGCCTTACTGCCGCTGAAACGCGTCATAGACTGCCGATGACTCCGCCTAAATACTTGTGTATAAATACGCTCATAGAAGGGGACCAAAGCCTTAAGCTTGGTCTCTTGTGAATCCTAGACATTCTCAGAGCAACCCTCCGAGTGATCCGAAGCTTCCCAGCCCCTTTTCCCTCCCACTTGCGCCCTAGAACGTACCCTAGGGTCTGCTAAGCGACTTAGTGACGTGTTTCACTTAATCTACCATATATAGTAAACCGAGTCCCGATTGGGAACTCTTCGAACTCCGACACATACGTTAAGCGCTCAGAAAGGCGTTGCCTTTCTTCGCTTCAGACAGACGAAGGTCACTGAGTAACGGACCTCTCAGTGCTCTATAAAACTACCCTATCTGCACCAGAATCCCCAGCAGGAAGGAGCAGCTCCTTCCATTCACGACCTTAGTGGCATACCAACGAACTAAGTGCAATACAAGGCGTATCAGCACTCCAGACATCCCTTCCTTTGGACACTCATCTTGAGTATCCAAATCGACTCCTTCGCATCTAGATCCCCTTCCTCCTTCAGGAGATAGGGAACGACAGCAGCCAGCACCGCCACTACCCACAGCCGTTCTAACAAGGCATTAGAACTCCACAGAAGACGACCAAGACGACGGTCACCGACGCAGATATCATCCTACGCCTACAACAGAAGGACAGAGACAGGCCAGACGCCCTACCCCTCATAGCAATAGAACGAACAGCCAAGGAGGCTGCCAGACAGAAACATCGACAGAACCGCCACGCCCCGTCCCGCGTGACAAAGGAAGTCCACTGGACTAGAGGACGATACACATTGGGAGCAGCAGTTCCACAACTACACGAATATGACACCAAGGGATCAGAAGCCGACGAGCTTCTTGACGAAGAACTAGAAGGACCAGAAGTTGCTTCAGATACAGAGTCAGACAAAGCGGTCAAAGAAATCGACGATGCCTTCAACAGGATCAAGATCACACCAGTGGAAGAAAAAGCACCAGTGTTTCCCATCAGAACCCTCACTCCACTTCAAGGAATACCAACCGACGCCCTACCAGCAGGAGCCAGAATTCCCAGTCTCTCACAAGCTATGTTGACACAAACCACTACAGCCACAGCTGTCGCCACACAGCCATCCACAACCACCCAAAGCGCACCACAACACATTCAAAACGTCCTCAGGCAAGTCCTCAAGAGGTCAGGACCACCAGGAGGGTCCGGAGGAGGACCAGGAGGGCCAGGAGGACCAGGAGGACCAGGAGGACCAGGAGGACCAGACCCGAACACACCTCAAATACCAGTGGCAGCAGCCGCTGATGTAAAAACCATGGGAGCACTCCCACAAGTCTTTATGGGGGATAGGTCCAAGGCCGACGATTTCATCGAAGAAGTAAAAGGATATCTGCGCCTGAACGTGGACATAGCAGGGTACAATTCCCCCTTCAAAAAGATCACCTTCACCCTCACCCTCATCAAGGGAGAAAACACGGCCCAATGGGTCAGAGATATGGGCGAGTGGATCGACAGACTACAGATGCCCCAAGACAACATCCCAGCACTATGGGACCAATTCCTCCTAGAATTCAGCCAACAATTCCAGGATACCCAGGCGGCCCAACGGGCCAGAAATGAGATCAGAGATTGCTGGATGAAGGGGTCAGATTATGACGAATACATCACCAGGTTTGAAAGCCTGGCAAGAAAGGCAGGATACATGTTGGGAAACGAAGAAACCTACAACATATTTCTACAAGGAATCCCAGCCTCACTCCTGCACAACACCCTCAAGCCGCCGATCCCTCTCAACTATCACAACCTTAAGGAAAAGGTCAAAACCATCGCACAAGGAAAGACCATCATAGATGGCATTTTAAAGAAAACCCTGGGAGCACAATCGCCGTTCCAGCGGTTCAATAATCCACCCAGACCACCGCCATTCCAGCAAATAAACTGGCAACCACGATATAACCAAGGGAACCACCCCCAGTACAACTTGACAAATGCACCCCCATCCATGAACAATACCCCGGTCCCAATGGACCTGTCTAGGGGTTGCACCCCTAATAACTGGAGGGGGCGAGGGAACTGGAGGCAGAGAACAGGACCACCCACCAGAGGAAATGTATCAGCACCAGGGTATGAAGCAATGCAATGCTTCAACTGTGGCAGGGAAGGGCATTTCGCCCATGCCTGCCCTGAAAGACAACAACAACCCAGGAACCCATATAGGCAAAACCCCAGGCAAGCCAACCTCATCGACTTCCAAGAGGAAGAAGACCAAGACTACCAGATGGCAGAACCATCAGAAGGAACCTCTGTGGCCACCATGCAAGTGCAACTCGAGGGAATGTCCCTCGACGACCAGATTAAACTAGCCAAGGAGATGGGAGTCACACAGGATTTTCTCTCTGCCTAATCAGATCGGCCCTGCTTAGGCGAATTCATAGCGATAATGTGTACATATTGGCAAGAAAATTGATGACAGTCCATTTTTATGCGTGATCAATTGCGAAAAGAGCCAAAGGAGTGGCCCTCGTAGACTCAGGGGCCACAGAAAACTTTATGAGTCTCAACTATGCCAGATGGTTATGACTCCCCATCAAACAATTGGCAAACCTGAGACCATTGTTCAATGTTGACGGGACAGAAAACAAAAGCGGGGCCCTCAAGTACTACACTGACCTACAGTTCAAAACAGGGACACAGACCACAAACCAGAGGTTCTTCCTCTCTGACCTAGGAGACCACAAGGCCATCTTTGGGTATCCATGGTTCACCTCCATCCAACCAAAAATCGACTGGAAAAGAGGATGGATTGATTTCACTCATCTCCCTATCGTCCTCTCAGCCCCAAATGCCACGAAGGCAGTATACGTACCCCAAACCCAGAACGTACCACGACCAGTCAGAAAGAGAACCAACACATACCTCCTAGGAAGAGTAACAATAGGAGGTGTCACAAGCAACCCAGAACCAAACGATGCCACACCAGCTGAGTATAAGCATCACAGAAAAGTCTTCAGCGAAGAAGAATCACAACGAATGCCCAGCTCGACCATATGGGATCACACCATTGAGCTACTACCAGGAGCACCCGACACCATGCCAGGACAACTGCTACCCCTCACGCAGGAAGAAAAGGCTGAAATGCACAAATTCATCCAAGAACATTTAAAGAGGGGAACTATTCGTGTATCAAAATCGCCATATGCAGCCAACTTCTTCTTTGTAAAGAAGAAGGATGGAAAGTTGAGGCCGGTACAGGATTACCGGCCTGTCAACAAATGGACAAAGAGAAACAGGAACGTCTCACCCCTCATCCCACAAGTCGTGGACCGACTCAGCGGGTGCACAAAATTCATGGTAGTAGATGTGTGTTGGGGCTATAACAACATCAGGATCAAAGAAGGGGATGAGTGGAAAGCTGCCTTCCTCACCCACGAAGGACTATTCGAACCCACCATCATGTTCTTCGGCCTCACCAATTCCCCAGCAACCTTCCAGATGATGATGAATGCCATCTTCCGGCAAGAAGTAGGAGAAGGATGGCTCTGTCTACATGGATGACATCGCCATTCACACAGCCAGGCAACCACACGAAACAGAAGAACAGCACACCGCCAGACACCGAGAATATGTCCATCGTATGCTGGACAAGCTGGAGAAAAATGATCTCTACCTCAAGCCGGAAAAATGCCAATTTGAAAAGGAAGAGATCGAATATCTAGGGGTCATTGTGGGAAAAGGGCACCTCAGGATGAGCCCTAAAAAGCTGCAAGGGATCGCGGACTGGTCTCCACCAAAAAACCCAACAGACATCAGGAGCTTCCTGGGATTCACAGGCTACTATCGCTATTTCGTCCCAAATTACTCAAACATTGCACAACCCTTGAGCTTACAAAGAAGGCCACCCCTTGGCACTGGGGAGAAGCCCAAATGAGAGCGTTCGAGGAATTAAAAACAAGGATGTGCAGCAGCCCAGTACTGATCCAACCAAATGTCAAAAAGCAGTTCACACTCCACGTCGACACATCAGCATATGGCGTGGGCACTGTACTCTTGCAGGAGGGACAACAACACAACCTCACACCTACTTTGGCCCAGTGGCATAAATCAATCCTCCACCCGGTAGCATACTACTCAGCAACGTTCACACCCACAGAACAAAACTATGACATCTATGAACGAGAACTGTTAGCCATCATGAAAGCTCTAGCCCATTGGAGACACTACCTAGGGTGGACAAAAACACCATTCATAATCCGAACCAACCACGCTAACCTCCAGTACTGGAAGTCACCAAGGAACCTGAACCGATGGACCACGTGATGGCACGCAGACCTCCAGGAATACGACTATGTACTGGAATATATCCCAGGCAAAACGAACACTGCAGCAGACGTGTTGTCTAGACCATCGAACGCGGACCATGGCAAAGACGACAACAAGGACGTCACAATCATCCCACCTCACCGAATCCAGCAACCCAGACAACTCAAGGAAAAACTGTTGTACCAAACCTCAAAGAGCTCAGGCGAGCCATCATTAGAAATGCCCATGACACACCCATGTCTGCCACCCAGGGAGAGACAAACCCTGAGAAAAGTACAAGAGCGATACTGGTGGCCGAAGATGAAAGAATGGGTGGCAACTACGTCAAGGGATGTGCAACATGCAACAAGCCAAGATACTGACGCACCGGCACCACACCCCACTGTACCGAATACCCTCAGAACTGGGCACATTACTGTTCAGACTATATCCATGGACCTGATCACCGGACTACCACCAAAACGAGGACTAGACGTGATCCTCACCATTGTGGACCACGGATGCTCCCACGCCGCCCTATTCCTCCCTTGTTCCACTAACATCACGGGGCCGGAATCACTCAACTCTACCTAGAACATCTCTACCCATGGTACGGACTGCCAAGGAAGATCATCAGCGACCGAGATCCACGGTTTACCTCAAGTTTCGGAAAGCGCTCACTAGGAGGCTGGGATACAACAGAACCTGTCCACGGCAGCCCATCCCCAAACTGATGGCCTATCCGAACGAAAGAACCAATGGATAGAGCAATATCTGCGACTAGTAACAGGCGGACAGCCAGACGACTGGACGGAATGGGTTGCAGTTGCAACCGCGGTGCACAACAACCGGAGAAATAGTACCACCAGCTATCGCCCAATCAGATCCTGATCAGTTATGAACTGACGTTGGGACCGGAGATTTGGGAGTCCAGACCAACAACGAGGCAGTGGAGCAACGAGCACGGAGAATGGAAGAAGCTGGGATCAAGCAATCGAGGCAATCAATAGAAAGGTGGCCAATGTGCCGATGGCCAGTACAAAACCGGAGACCAGGTGTGGCTAGAAGGAACACACCTGATGCTCCCACATCAAGGGTCCAAATTAAACCCGAAATGGTATGGCCCTTTCAAGATACTCAAAGAAGTATCCCCGGTCGCCTTCTTGCTGCAGCTCCCCACCTCATGGCTAATCCATCCGTGTTTCATGCCTCCCTCCTTACCCCATATAGGGAGACAGACACCCACGGGCCCAATTATGCCAGGCCTCCCCCTGATCTGATTGATAACGAGGAACAATACGAAGTGGAACAGATCAGAAACCATCACTATCAAAAGCGATCAAAGAAGCTCCAGTATCTCATAAAGTGGCGGGCTACCCGAAAGTGACAACACCTAGGAACCAGCTGACCAGGTGCACGCCCGGATCACCTTCGGGAGTATCACAAACGCTGGCCCTTGACAATATAAAAGGGAAGCAGAAACCCCCGGCAAAAACATCAGCTTCACCCTCTTCCACTCATACAAACACCATTGCCTCTTCATGTCTTCCCCCACTCCAATCCCAGTCCCAGCCCCTACCACAGATATCACGTCTGAGGAGGCTGTTGGATCTCCCTCCACAGTGGCCAGCCCCAGGCACGCCCCTACCACTCCCGCCTCTTGCTCCATCCGTCTCCCTGGCGCCTTCCCTGACCTGGAGACCAACACCTTCTGGGAAGGCCCCCTCTCCCCTGGCACTGTTCGATCCATCCTTGACAGATACGGAAACCTGGGGCCAGTCCAGCTCCATCAGCTGGTCACAGGTCTCACCTCCACCCTCCAGCAGCGCAAGACATTATTCCAAGACGAGGCACGATGCCTCAAGTGTCAATTTGAGGAGGTCAACAGGGATAACCACAAACTCAAAGCGCAGATTCAACAAATTGACGGGGAGCCCCTCTTATGCCCCAATGGATATGTCGAGAACAACGGGAGGCTCCCGGAGTTCACCATCACCACCCTGGATGGCGAGAAGCCTGCCATTTTCATTAAGCAGCTGGACGATGGACAGGTGGCTGGGCTGGTGGCCAACGCAACAGGCGATCACAACGCCCAAATTATCAAACTCTATGCCCGCCCTGAGTTCAACAACTTCCCCCTTTCCCCACTCCCAGCATGGTTCTGCACCTGTCTTTGGGGAACTGAAATCGACTACCACCCCCCTCAAGAGGCCATCATTGACTTGGATGACTGGCCCCTCCTCGCCAAACTTACCTGCTACCATGTATTGGACCGCGAGGTCGATACCCTGTGTGCTGAGCTATGCCTGGCTCAGGCAAATCTGGCAGCGTCTGAGGCTGCAAAACAAGCCTCTGAAGACCAGCTTGTCACTGCCAGGGCGGGGAAGAAGGTCCCATAGGTGGGAGTCAAACGATTTTGGCCACAACTGGCTAGACGATCGGGATGGAGGAAAACAGGATGAGGGCATCCTGTCTAGCAGAGGAGTGGTGTAACCAGCCTGGGGTGATGGTTCAACACCATTGCACCCCTGTAAGTTGCAGAACCGGCCAAATAGAGGACTCTGACCCCATTTCATGTTCGTGCCCCATTTTGGGTTTATCAGCTTGTGATTTCTTGAGTGACCTTTGCCACTGGTCGCTATTGTCCTTGTTCATGTTTCAGGTATAATTAGGTAGCACTGCCCCTTCAGGCCCTAGGCCTGCCCTCAAGTACCATGTACTATATATAGGGGACTCATTATGCCTGGTAGAGGCAAGTTGAGTCTCTTGTCTCAATACTAGCAGTGTTCTACTTCATTGCGGGTGGCTACTGAGTCGAAGCTCAGCAAGTGGTAACCCAGGTATCGACATCGACTTGCAGGTCGACTTCCTCTCTATAAGTCTTCTAGGCCACTTCGAGGCCTCGCTCATCGACTTAGTGTGTCTACTGTTGCTGTCAAACCCTTGGCAGTGACAACTATATATAGTTAGAAATGATATAAGCAGAAATAGTCCAGCAGTCCATAACATTTGGCTCATGAGCTGAAGCAACAGAGGCTGGCAGGAGCTGAGATGACAAGATCAGTCCAGAGTCCAGAGTCCAACAGGGAGACTTTTGAGGGAAGGAGAGGGGAGGACAATAGAGGCAAGAAGGGAAGACTAGGAAGGGAAAAGGGAGGGGGAAGCATCTGCATGCTCCCAGATGGCATGGACTGGCATGTTCTGATGCAGGTAAGGCTACAAGCAGCAGGGTCATAGGTACCATAAGTGTGACCCATACCCACTCCTCAGTACAATCTGGTATATATGTATGTATTCTGTAGAGTATAGGATGTTGTGATTGTAGTGTGGTGGCAAAGCATACAGGTAAGGCACATGCTTGCTTGCCTTTTTTGGTTATACAT